>CM065671.1:7261234-7337570 GCA_033220385.1 Triplophysa yarkandensis | reverse complement strand
CTAACACTTGTAGGACCCTCTATCTTTCAGAATGAACCCAAAAGAAGATATTTTGAAGAAAGTTTGTGACTGAACAGCAGCAGTTCCCATTCTCTATTATTCTACGAAAACAAAACCAATGCAAGGAAATGAGTGCCATTTACAAACATTTCTCAAATATCTTCTATTGTGCTGCGTGGAAGAACTCTTACAGGTTTAAAATGGCATGAGGATGAACAGAATATGACGACAAAGTTCTAATTTTTGGTTGAAGTATCACTTTAACCCTTGAGTAGAGTTTATGATAGGAGACGTGGAAGTTTTTAAATCACACGGCTTCTTAAGAAGAGATAAATAAATCAACTAAATATTCACCTGATGAAAAAAAGACAAAAAATTGCAATATGAAAACAGCAATAGAGGATTGAAATGAGTTTCCACGACTTAAGTGACTTAACTAAGACTTAAGTCACATTTAAACACCTCAAGTTTATTGCACTAAATTAACTGTATTTATTTATAAAATAAAGCATTAGATTCTGATGAAAATGATGTTTTTGAGTAATTAAAAATAAGGTGGATTATGAATGACAGAGGACAGGTGAGGTCATGACCTTTTAAATGCTTTCTTGTCTTTTCCCCAGCGCTTGAGTCTCATCATCCACATGGTCTGATGGACACACACTGAGAACAACACAATTCTCAGACATCACAGACAAAGACAGAACACACAGGATGTAAAGCGGAGGAAACGTGTGTTCCTGAAGACAGAAATGACCCAGTCATGTTCACATTTTCCTAATCTGTATAGAATCTATGACATCAAGGGTTTAAAAACTGATCACAGGTCAGTAGGACACAAGTTTGTATCAGTCATCATGAATGTTTATAGAGATTTGATAAGATCGATGTCTAGTTTAAACATTTTCAGTATCTTCTATAGAATATTCTTATTATTGTGTATCAATGTAATGTAACATCATCATCCAATGCACAACAACTCAATTACAAGAAAAAAATATTTAGATCCAATTGATTTATTTCTGACGTTTGTCTCATCCATTTCATCTAAACATTATAAAATATGCTCAAATGATTTCTACAGTAGTTCATTTACGTCTTTAAGATGAAAATGTGTTTTAAACGAGTTCTGGTATATTCATGTTTTAAATTTTTGGACACATATTGAATTATTGAACTGACTTTAATAAAGATTTGGAATATGATCAGGTTTTAACATTTATGTTTTGATTAAATATAATTTTGATATGTTAAATATTATTAAAGGTTATGGATTCAGCATCTGTTGTGCACCGACAATCTGCTTCTGTTTCCAACTCCTGTTTTTTTATCTGACCCCACATGGTTCTGATATTAAGAGTAAATTATAATTACAGTAAGTATATATATATATATATATATATGTGTGTGTGTGTGTGTGTGTGGTGGTGTGTGTGTGTGTGTGTGTGTGTGTGTGTGTGTGTGTGTGTGTGTGTGTGTGTGTGTGTGTGTGTGTGTGTGTGTGTGTGTGTGTGTGTGTGTGTGTGTGTGTGTGTGTGTGTGTCCAAATAGTGTCTTGGTAATAGTGTTCATTGAGTACTAAAGAGCAGAGAATTGTTAATCATCAGGAAGAATAAAGGAAGAGATCTGATATTCTCTCAGTTCTCTGCTGGAGAGAGGAGAGTTTGTTGATGTAGATGTTTGACCTCTCGCCTGGATGACCGCAGTGTGTATCAGGTTTAGTTAACAGAGAATTAAAGCAGATCTCAGCGGTCAAAGAGAAAGAGTCCGGTCAGCATCACTGAGAAGTTCACACACAAACAACTGAACACATTTCTATAGTTTCTATAGTTTCTACATTTCTATACAACACAATTCCCCATTTCATTAAAGGTAAGGAATATTACACCATGTTTACACAGTAACACAACAAGCTTTGTTGTACTATGGGATAGTGTCAAATGATGGATCAACAGAAAAGAATGTTACCCTCATTGCTGTTTTTTATTTTTTATTTTTCTTGGGTTGTGTTGACAGCTGTAAGGGCCATGATCTGTTCTCATGAGAGAGACGGAGAGACATATATGTTCTCATTTTTGTCTCCCTCCTGTGGGTTCTGCCAAAAAAAATGCCAGGAAAAGTGTCCAATAAAAGGAAACAAAATTAAAAATGGTTATCGTTGTCAATTAACACGGTATTGTAAGAGAAGAGGATACAAGACGAGACAAGATAAGTTTAAATGAGAAGAGGTAAAGAGAAGACAAAGAGGAGAAAGACAACAGGACATATACAGAAAACAGATCAGACACAAGACAAGAGGAGAAAGAATTGATGTGTGTGTGTGTGTGTGTGTGTGTGTGTGTGTGTGTGTGTGTGTGTGTGTGTGTGTGTGTGTGTGTGTGTGTGTGTGTGTGTGTGTGTGTGTGTGTGTGTGTGTGTGTGTGTGTGTGTGTGTGTGTGTGTGAAAAGAAAAAAACGAAGGAGCAAGGGAAGAGGAAGAGAGGACTAAAGAAGAATGAGAAGAAAGAAAAAGGGGAGAGATGTTTAAGGACTCTGAAGTCTTGGCCCTGTCGACTCTTTCTAAGCTTTGAATATTTCATGACCGCTCAAATATTTCCCTCTAACAGAAAGTTTGAAAGCACAAGCAGAAAAAGTTGAAGCTCACGCAGAAATCTGAAAAGTTGAAAGTTTAAGAGGAAACCTACAACAGCACTTAAACCCTTACAGTCACGCTGAACATTCTGAGAAATATCTACCATCCTACTTTACAGCAAAATATTAAAGCAGGTTGTACATACGTTTTTTCGTTTTCTTTTTAAATAACTTAATTGTTTGAAAGGCTTTTGTGCAATTCAGTGAAAATGTCAATCTTATCATGAAAATATAGACTTTTTAGTAAACTTACAGCACAGATGGTTGGTTCAAATACCCATGTTATGTCTCTTTAAATCTTTATAGCATTTTTTTTATTTTAAGTGCATTATTATTTTCCAGTGTCAAGTTATGGCTATATAAAGGATTGTCACATCCATAGGGTAAAATTTTGCTCAAAAATGAACATATGAACAATAAATTAAAGTAATTATATTATGTTCTATAAAGAGCTGACCCTTTGACATTTGTTGGACATTTCTGATTTTGGTTGTGTCCCAAACTTGTAACGCTGGAATTGCTCATTTATCTCAATAATTGTTAATAAACCTCTCAGAAGAACGTGAAACCTCAGACTGTTGTCTCTTCTGTGGATGTATAAAGAAACTTTCAGCCAACATTCAAGCCATGCAGGAGAGAGCGTGACCTTCAGACAGCCGCTGCATGTTTTATTTAAGATATGAAACTATTAAAGTGAACTCTCAGGGTAAAAACTGCAAGAATAAAGCCAACAAAGCACTTAACACGATGATATATAAATAAAAATAAATGAACACACTTCATTAAAGATATATGAGAGGGTGAACAAGACATTCTTGACGGGACACAATAGATTTGTTGAATGACTAACAAAAAATGTATATCAAAAATATTTCCTCCAATTATTTCAACCAACTACTTTGTTCAGATGTAAGTGGTAGTTTAAAAGTATTTTGCTGATATAAGAGTCATATGACAAATGCATGGTATAATAACTGAATCACATTAAATAAAACGCAAATGACATGATGTGCTGACTCAAAGAGTGAATCACAAATCTACAACATCAGACGTGACGAGAGAGAGACATGTTCACAACACGCTGATGTAATCAACTCTGAACAGTTCAGATCAGCAGAGACGTGAGAGAGACAAGAGAGAGAGACCAGAGAGAGAGAGACAGAGAGGGAGAGAGAGAGAGAGAGAGAGAGAGAGAGAGAGAGAGAGGACCAGAGAGAGACCAGAGAGAGAGAGAGAGAGACCAGAGAGAGAGAGAGAGAGAGAGAGAGAGAGAGAGAGAGAGAGAGAGAGAGAGAGAGAGAGAGAGATAGAGAGAGAGAGACCAGAGAGAGAGAGAGAGAGAGAGAGAGAGAGAGAGAGACCAGAGAGAGACCAGAGAGAGACCAGAGACAGACCAGAGAGAGAGAGAGACCAGAGAGAGAGACCAGAGAGAGAGAGAAAGAGAGAGAGAGAAAGAGAGAGAGAGAAAGAGAGAGAGAGAGAGAGAGAGAGAGAGAGAGAGAGACCAGAGAAAGACCAGAGAGAGAGACCAGAGAGAGAGACCAGAGAGAGAGACCAGAGAGAGAGACCAGAGAGACCAGAGAGAGAGACCAGAGAGAGAGAGAGAGAGAGAGACCAGAGACCAGAGAGAGAGACCAGAGAGAGAGACCGGAGAGAGAGAGACCAGAGAGAGAGAGAGAGAGACCAGAGAGAGAGAGAGACCAGAGAGAGAGAGAGAGAGAGAGAGAGAGAGAGACCAGAGACCAGAGAGAGAGACCAGAGAGAGAGACCAGAGAGAGAGAGACCAGAGAGAGAGAGAGAGAGAGAGAGAGAGAGAGACCAGAGAGAGAGAGAGAGAGAGAGAGATGCTGATTTGAGATGAGTTTATTAGTGTCCCTTCAGAATGTTTTTGATGAAGTGGGTCGGATGATCACAGATAATCACATCTCTGAATCTCAATCATTTCTTCAGGACTACACTCTCATTTGTTTCTCTTTTCATCTGAGAATAAGTTGAGACTTAAAGAAAGCTCTATGCATAACTACATTTACATTTACATTTATTCATTTGGCAGACGCTTTTATCCAAAGTATCTTACAGTATTATACAGTAGTCAATCATCACTTTAGAGTAATCAGGGGTAAGATGTCTTCAAGAACACTTCAGTTATTATCTACTGACACTGAGATTTAAACCAACAACCTTCTGATCACAAATCTAACCCTCTACCACTAGAACACAACTGACCCCTAAATATTAATATTATAAAACAGCAATCATAGTGCTGTGTTATCCTATCAAAATGTTTTCAGATAAAAACATGGCATCCAAAGATCTTTAAAGATCAGAATGATTCACGGTTTTCCAGCATCAGGTTTGTCATGTTTATTGTTTCGAGTGTCGTCCGACTCAAACCACAGCTGAAGATTCCTCATTTCACTAAAGGTAAGAGTGCACACGCACACAGAACTTCTTAAAGTCTCATATCACACGTGAGGTCACAGACGCTGGATTTACAGACATCATAGCTTCACATCAGACATCACGCACCATCATTTTCCAGTAAAGGACCCTCTTCCCACCATTGTGACAGTAGTGTTTGATCTGAGTGTCTGCACGCTGAACTCTTATTTCACAAAGACCTTCTGCAAGTGTGAACTTCACCTTCTCTTGGTTTGATGTGAAAAAGATGAGATCTCAAGATTGATTTCCGATAACACATGAAGAGTATGAAGGTGTAAAGAATTGTAAAATAGTAAACATGGTAAGAAATGAGTTTATATGGACATCATCAATAAGTTTAACTTTTGATTGCAGACAAATCAGCAAATATTTCAAACATGAAGACCATCATCAAAGTTCATCTGGATAAAACATTTCATTTTTGTCATCAGGATCACACGTACACACGACTAAAACATCATGAGAATGCCGAGAGACAGGACACAGACGCTTCGCCCTCTCTGTCTCCCCAGAGAAGCTGCGTCACTTTGGGTCTGTTTGATAAGCAGTGGAAGGAACCACCAAACACACAAACAAACACACAAACAAAAGTGTATGAATGAATGATTGTGTCTTTGATTAAACCCCATTCATTTAGTAATGAGTAAAGCAGAGATCATTGTGTGTTTCTGAATGTCATGATTGCTCTCTGAGGAATTAAGAGATCTCCTGTTTTCTAGTGTGAACCCAGACCCAGTGTCCCCGTTCCACCACACCAGACATTTGCTCTTAGTCCGGATGTGAATACAGTCAAGACATCAAGCCCACCAAACAAATATCTACACATTATAAGAATCTGTTCAGTTCATTTAAAGGTCAGATTTAAAAAAGAATTTGTCATGTCGTCACTTTTAAAAAAATCTCAGAGGAGGAGCTTCTATTGTTGTAAATCTATTGTTCAGTGAACATGTTGTCCAAATATCCTGTATAGGATTTACATTACATGCAAAGCATTCATTGTATGTGGGGAGACGTTTGGTCTTTGTTGAGGATCAAAGGTCAAACTCAGAAATATTGGACCTCAACAGAGTAACCATTGAGTGAGATCAATCGACTACGCTCTTTACATAACGTGATTATCAATGTATATATATTCACTCTTTAAAGGGAAAATTCTGTTTCTGAATAAAACAAAGAAACAAACCAATCATTAATATTGTGTATATTATAGGCCCTTAATAATGTATAATGACGTAGGAAGCACTTTGTCATCAGGTATATTGCTCTGTGTGATCATCTATGAGATATAATAGAAAGCTTGTGGTGTTTATTGTAGGACAGGTGCTGTATTGTACCTTACAGGTCTTGTATCTCCTGTGAGATGATCTCAGCAGGCTCCAGGGATAAACTCTGGCAGGACAAACTTCTGAATCATGTGCCAAACCCAACAGATCAACAATCCACTGCCAAGACATTTTTAGACATGTTTAACTCTTTCAAATAGAGAATATTAATATTTTATGAATCACTCTGAGATCTCTTTTCAGTGGCACAGCGTGTGGTTCAGTTGTAGCAGTATATCTTATGTATGTAAATATACTTTATATAGAATCAAGTGAGCTTTGAGGTGGAATAGTCAAGAGTAGATCTATAATCGGATCATCTTTCTTAACAGTAGAGAGATATATACAGCACAAGGGTACTGAATAATTTGTTCATAGCTAACGCAAACAATTGTTTTCAACACTCTTTACTATTCATGGGGAAAGTAAATTATTTTTACTTTCTTTAATTAAAATACCAGACAACAGGGACTGATTCACACGTCTATAACCTTCAAACAGTGGGAACAAAGTAGTCAACAAAGCATTAATGATTTGGTGTGCAAACATGACTTTATACAGTAGGAGTGTACCTATAAATAATGGCTTTATATACAGTGAACTATATATGTCATGTTGAATTTAATAAAAAATCTATAAAGAAGACTTGAAAAACAAGGATGTTTTAGTTGAATTTACTAATGTTACACTTCAAGAATATTTAATATTATAAATACTATAAAAAAACTAAAGGTGTGCCAATGTAATCCAATGACAGTAAGTTGTAATAAAAAACTGCACAGGATTACCAGTATTGTGATTTACCTTTACTGTAAGTGTTCTTAAAATATACTTGATGAAGTATATGTAAATATGGTCTACTAAACAATATTATATTGAAGGGTTACCCGGCAAACATAATCAAGAAATTCTTGATTCTACACCTAACTCACTAACTCACTTCTTTTCTAACCTACTCACTAACTCACTCAATCAAAAAAAAAATTATATATATACTTTTGTAACTTCTCTCTCTGTGTAACTTGGTCACATTGTCGAGCACTTGTTCACCTATTGTTGTATCGGCTATTTACCGCTTCATTGTCTCCTCGACTATTGTAAGTCGCTTTGGATAAAAGCGTCTGCTAAATGACTAAATGTAAATGTAATGTGATTGCATCAGATGTGTACTATGGTAACACTTAATGATAGAATTATTTTCTTTAAAAAATAAGTTTTTGCAATTCAGTTTCAATAATGAAGTTCTGCCATTCGCTCTCTCCGAATATGAAACTCTCTATCGACAGGCCATATATTTATTTCATTTTTTTTCTTTGTAACATTCCCTTTCTCTATAGTGCTAATCAAATGTCCCACCAAGCTGACCTGTAACCCACTGACTCCTGCCATCACCATCTAACATCTGCCAGGTCAACATCAGGAAGAGGAAAATGAAGTTTGATTGTCTCATCATCTATGAGTCCAGAGAGACGCTGGTCACAGGTCAACAGTTCCCAATGATCTCACCATACAACACTAGATCACATTCTTACAACCGGTATTAAAGGGATAGTTCAACCAAAATATCTTAATATCCTCACTTCTGAGTGAGGAAATTAATCTGAATTTCAACTCCGGGTGAAACAATTACATAATAACCAAAAGCCTTGACAGCATCTGTGCTCATTTCAGAAGTATATTTGACAACTAAATGCTGTAGTGAATCAGAGATTTTAAAACTAATAAATTGACTTGTCTTTTAGTTATACATTGAGGATATTTTTAGGATTATTTGTGATTTCCATAATATTATTACATTTCTGATGTTGGGAATTTACCATGCTGCAGATTCACCGAGAGTTATAAAACATTTAAAACTTGAATGTAAAATGTAATAATCAACAACAATAATAGCAACCAAAATATCAAGGCAAATAATCAACAATTGTAGTCAGAATTGTGCGGCCTTCCTTTGAGTTTTTTCAAATCTGCAAAGTTTTATTTTGTATGATGAACAAAGAGAAGGATTTGAAAGAATGAGTTTTCTTCAAACAGTTCTTGAACCCATTTCACTTTCATAGTTGGAAAAATATATTATAGTGTTTTATTCTGTTGAACACAGAAAAGGATATTTTAAAGAATGTAGGACAACAAAAAAGTTCTGGGGTCTCTGCTACAACTGTTTTTTATGTCCCTACAGTCAATGGGATGATGTGCATTTCTCCAATTATCTCTCTCTGTGCTAAATCAAGCAAAGACATTTATACAGATTTTAAACACCTGAAAGGTGAATAAATGATGAAAGAATTGTGCTTTTTATTCATGTCTAAAGAAGGCTCAAGTGTGGGTTATTCGTGCAGACTCACATCAGTGATATTCTAAAAAAATGAGTCCAAAATGATCAGTATCATTTTCATCACAGTATGAGAACATTACAGAAGAACTTGTGAAAGAAGAAACTGGTGAAAACACCAAACATTAGCTCTGCATATGCTTCACCTCATCTCTGTGGGAACTCTGTCCGTGATCGCACCACACAAAAGTACACACACACTTCATTCTGTTCCTCAGGATCATACACTATAGACGCAACTTCATCTGAATGCACAACAGCACGCAAAGAGGAAACAAGCTGAACATGTTTTTGCTCAGAGGTTGCTCATTTAAAGCTCAGGAGACTGAAGATCTTGTGTTCTCATTTTGAGCATCAACTGTTGAGATGTACATTAACATAAAGTAACAAAAAGTGTCGGTTCACCTGCGTACGGTTCTCAATTTAAAAAGCTTGAGTAAAAGATTTCTTTGAGCAAACACGTCCAGAAACAACAGAGATATTAAAGAGATCTAATCTGAGAAAGGTGAAGACAGTATTTTCTGGCCTCAGCACTAAAGACAGAATTTCTCTTGCAGTCCCGAGTGTCAAATAATGTCGACAAGGTGTTTCATGACTTGGACACGGCTCGGTTTCTCTCGTCATCTATCAGCGACTCTCCTTCTTCCAGAAACAGGGCCGTTTTCTTCAGATCTGTCTTAAGTTGCAACATTAGATTAATTTATAACACACACACAATCTCTCATTTGCATACTTCTGTTTAATCACACTGGCTTATTCATTATTCACGGTTGTAGTGACATGAATTATTCAACAGTCTGTATCTGTATCCGCACAGAGGAAGGAGAATGTGAGGAGAATGTCATCTCTGGATGCCACAACATCATCATTCTGTCTTTAATCCTCTTATTGTTTCTATGAGCAACAAAATGTGCAAAATGAGACCGTGAACATAGATTTTCCATAAATTCAACATTTTGTTTAAAAAGTAATTATAATGCCATTTGTAAATAAAATAAAACAAGTAAATGTAGACGATAAATCTATTATAGGACATCTATTGGACATAACAATTGTGCTGTCTTTTTTGTGTGGTTTCAGTCAGAAAAAGAGACACGATGAGATGAGATGAGACGAGCGTGAAGAAGCTGATAAATGCTGCTGAAAACATCTCACTGCTACTGCTACGCTCCATTAGATGTGCTTTCAATCAACTGAGATAGATTTGCATAAGCCTCCCAACCCAACAAGTGCGCGCACACACACACACACACACACACACACACACACACACACACACACACACACACACACACACACACACACACACACACACACACACACACACACACACACACACACACACACACACACACACACACACACACACCGATGGGAAGGTAATGAGGTTCTCAACTCAAGCTGTTTTTAAATGTTACTGATGGCATGAGATGCAGAATTACACACAGTTTGTGTTTCAAGCTATTTTTTCCTACACTACATAAGATATTCATTTTATCTATCTATTGTTAGATATTTGTTTAGGTAAAATTACTATTTTTGTTTTTTTTGTGTTTCTGTAAGCTATTGCAATACCTCTCAAAAATGTCAAATGTTTAAATAATGTCTTTATTTCAGTAATATGTGTAGATCTATTTTGAAAAGAAATAACAATTTTATTTTATGTACATACATAACATAATAAATAAAATGATATCAGTTTTAGTGTGTCTTGTCTTGGATGTATTAATATCACTCCTGAAGTTTGATTGTGTTGAGATTCAACATCTCTCTGGGACTGTTTTCATCACAAAATATAAGATTATATTATTGGACGCTCACAAGAATGGTCCTGAAGGTTTCAACTATTTTCTTTTAAAGCAAATGATATTTCTTCTGTAAATGACACATGCTTGATCAATGATTTAGGTAACAGTCTTTTTTAAATTAACTTTATTTGAGTGACAAGCACTAGCATTAGATAGAATAAGAATATTACAATATTATAACATCTTCTTTGTGTTCCAGCATCAGAATATGTGTAGCCTTCCACATTCCAAGCCTTTAAAAAAACTAAAGCTAAAGTTAGGAAGATGGACATCATCATATAGCCGACTAAAAATGCTCCAATGGCAAGTAAACAGTCAAATCTACAATTCTAGCACAATACAAAATGTCCAAATACACGTATATACTGTAACACCCTACCTTTTAGATTTATGACAAATATGAAGAAATCTTAACTTTAAGATGATATTTACGAATGCTTTTGTTTGAAGATTTCTTCTTAATTTCTTTCCTGAATTTTAATCTTGAGATTGTATTAAAAAAAATATTTTTCAGGAAAACATTTGTTTTCCTAAAATATTTTTCCTAAATCAGATAACATTTTCGTTTTCTGCTTTGTAAATCCGACTACTGGACCTGACCACCACACATCTAAAAATGCAGAAGAAAGGAACGTTTGGAATGGTCTCTTGATATCTCAGAACCCCTATAAAGAATAAATAACATTAAACATCACACAGTATCAGACATTAAACATTATGTTGATTCTATACTGAATCATGACTGAATCATGAAAGCATTTCACAAGACCACATCCTCACAGTCCTAGTTTACAGATGACTATCATTTTAGGATGATAAACACTTCTTTTTAGAAACACTGAAACATCATTTACAAAATCTATTCATCTGTGATATATTTCAATCTTCTGCTGCCTTGAGGAGTAGAGATGAAGAACACACACACATCCACACTTCTATGTGTGGGCTGCATTATCTCCATCATTCCATTTTTATCATGTTATGGAAATCCGAATCACAAAGATGTATAACCATCTCAAGTTGTACATTCTCTCTTTCTAATATCCCCTCAAATATAGCAGCAAACATACACAAAACAACTAGAGAAATCAATTTAGTAACCAACTAGAACACCCTAGTAACCAGGTGATTATGCATAGCAACCAAATGAACACTAGTATATAGCCATTTGAGTTATAAAATGTACAAAGACTAAAGCAACTCAACCTGTATTAAAATTCCAGAGACGTCTTTTGGCACAGCCCAGGTGGCACTATAATGTCTTAAAGTGATTCATGTTTCCTGTGCTGTCATCAGCGCACCTACACACACAATCTGCCACCAGCTGGAGTGTCAACGGGCAGCCTGGCGTTCTGTCTCCTGATGCCACGCTCGAGTGCCTTCTCATTCAGATTCTGATCACAATTAGCTTCACGGCTGTTTCTGTAACAGCACAGGTAAAAAATCTGTAAGACTTCTGCACAACAAAACAGCTGCCGACATTCTTCCAAATATCTCTTGTGTTGAATATTACTGTAGTGAGTAAATCACATCTCTCAAACATCTTACGAGACGGAGATCATCTCGGCGGGTTTTATAAAAGTGCTGCTCTGACACAAGTAAGGGTTTGATGTGATGTCATGTCAGAGACAGAACACTGATGCAAGCATTTTCTTCATACAACATCAGTCGAATCCAAGACGTGATTAAGACGATAAACATGTTGGGCAGGAATGGCTTCCAGCTGACAATTAAAGTCATGACCAACACGAAGACAAGAACATTTGAATTAGGATTTCCTTCGCAGAAAAACTTTGGTGTAGCAGTATTACACTGTTTATTTCTTTTCAAACGCTTCCAAGTCGCTCCGCTTTATCTACAATGACTGCAATGGTGTTATAAGATCTATCAATAACATCTTGTTGAGCCTCAATTGTTTTTGATTTTCATATCAAAGTTGGACATTTAGAGCTCAGTTTCCTTATAAAAACACTTGATCTTGTAATCCCGTTCGGATATAAGCGGCAAGAGAACATAACACTTGTGCTTCCGTGAGAAACAATCTCATTTCCTCCAGAGAGAAATTAATACAAAAGCTAGAAAACAGTCAAAAGAAAGAAAGATGCCAAACAAGGTGAGCGCTTATTGTTTAACTCTCGTATGATAGAAAAATGCTGTGATGGAAATGTCAAAAACTAATATTTTGTTTAGTTTATACAAAGACATTCTTTCGCTGTTTTGTAAAGAAATATTTGTGTCTGTCTTCTAGCTGCGCTTTAAAGGTCATGACCTGATGGGAACATTCTATAGGAACAGCACTACAAATCTAAACAAAATCCATATTCATCAAAGATGTCCTATACATTTTGATCTGGTAAACAGATTTTTATGAAGCTCCTGACAATAAACGGATGATCTATGACCAACTTGTAGACATGAAAATGTCAAATCATCTCTTTTATTGTATGGCATATTTTTTAATTTTTCAACTTGAAAAATTGTCAGCATTTTTCACTTCATGTCTTGAGTAACCTGAGTAACCAACGCCTTGCCATTCTTTATGTAACATTGACTTTTTGTATTGCATCTCAGACTCATTTCCAAATAAAAACATATCTCATAAATTTGAGTTTTAGAAGATATCTCGACAACGTCTCCAACTGAGCTCGAATTAAGATCTTCCATTATTGAAGATCTTAATTATATCTCAAGTATTTTTCATTACATTTACTCAAATCCAAAAGATTTTATTGTCTCAACAATTACACTCTCATTTCATTCTCCATTACTTTCCCTTGAGAGATAGATCTGATATTTCAATGCAACACAGCAGAAATCTGTGAGTCGTAAGAGAAACCTGTGAGCAATAACAATTTCCTATCAAAGCAGAATCTTATAAACCTTTCAGCATACAGAAAGCAGGTCACTGTTAGGATTGGACATGAAACAACACAAGGTTTTGGGAGAGATGCGCACATTTCCACAAAGTACTTCCTAACACTGTTATCTTCGCTGACTCTTGAGGAAATGTGCAAATGTAATGAGGTTTTATAAGAATTACCCTCGATTGCATAAGAATACATTTACATCTAAATGAATGTTTAATGTGTCTTAACATTCTTCAAAAACAACATTGTGTAAATAAAAGATCTGCACTAAAAACCCAGAGAAAACGACTAAATGCGTAATTTACTGGAAATGAATGATTGACAGAAGAAACAATGTATATAAGAAAGAATTTACAGCATCTTGTCCGTAGCTATAAGGGTAAAGGATGTGACACTAAATCCAGGGGACAAAAATAATTCGATTAACATTGAGATAAAATCACCCAGAGCAAGTTTCCGGAGGTCCTGAATTCCGAACTTCGACCCCGCAATTATTAAGGGCTGAAGAATAAAACACAAGACAGGAAATTAATTTATGATTCTTGAGTATTTAAGAGGAGATGACCTCACTGAAAACACAAACACCGACCACAGGAAGATTCTGTCGGAATGATCAACAGGGTCTGACTTATCAATCATTCACTAATGACATTCTGTCAAATACACAAATATTAGGGATCTGAATTCACCATTTCATTTCCTCACACACTGCATCAAACTATTCAAACAGAGCCTGTTAATAAAATATTTGATATTCTGTAGAAATCTTTTTGTTTTTTGATATTAATAAATCAGCCCAGTTCTGTCATGAGTCAGATTGTGTGAGAAACACAATGGTGTTTGTCTCTCTCTAGTGGTGACACACACACACACACACACACACACACACACACACACACACACACACACACACACACACACACACACACACACACACACACACACACACACACACACACACACACAGACAGACAGACAGACAGACACACACACACACACACACACACACACACACACACACACACACACACACACACACACACACACACACACACACACACACACACAGACAGACAGACACACACACACACACACACACACACACACACACACACACACACACACACACACACACAATTAAATATTTTAATTAAATAATATCAAATATTCTCCGTCAAATAAGAAATAATGTAAACCATGCCAAAATATGAGAACACAAGTTCCAACTGCCAGACTAAATTAATAAATACAAAATGAATAGTTTAGAGAAAATACATTTGTTTTTATAAATGTTGAACTTTTCTATACTATATATATATATATATATATATATATATATATATATATATATATATATATATATATATATATATATATACTATATTAAATAAATAAAATATAATATCATGATAAAATAAAAAATCTATTATTTGAAATTAAAAATTCATATTTAAATATTTAAAAAATAAATATTTACAAACATGTAAAGAATGTAAATGTCCTCCCATAGTTCTGTAATGTCTGTGCGTTAGGCCTGTATGTCTCCATCATGTCAAACCAGTTTACATTATCTTCAAGTCATCTTTCTCAGATCTTTAAAGAAAGGTCATATAATAGCCAGGGGTTCAATGAAACCATACATTACTTTAGCACGTGTTCCTTTAATCTGACCAAACAAGAGAGATTAGATCATAAAACATAAAACCACTCCATTTCCTACATTTCCAGATTTTTTGCATTTCTTTGCATTATCTCCCTCATCAATCTCATGATTTGCATGCTTGTCGGAGCCCAACCAAGCATTTTTTCTTGACATGAGGCCACAGAAACACATCTTGGTTCATGGAAAAATTACAAACATATCTGTTTTACAGAAATTCATTAATTCTTGCTTAACACAATTAACAATTAAATGACATTTAATGGCCAGAAGATTTTGATTTCAATGTCTTTAAACCTGGGTGAAAAATAAATGTACTAAAATATATATTTCAAATATTGACTTGAGTAAACTGCAAAAACATTTACACTCTATTGTAATTCTATTTGTTGTATACCTACAGATTTATTAAAGTGTATTTAATTGTCTTAATGAGAATCTATCGCAAGTTTACTTCAGATACACTTTAACCCATGAGAAAATCATAAAACACTAATTTACACACTTGAATAACACATATGTTTTATATAAAGGAAAATGTATTGCCTATACATAAATACTCCAAATAAAGTTGGAATATAATTTTACATCAGAGAAAGTATAAAGTTAAAGTTCACCCAAAAAGAAACATTGTGACATTATTTACTATTATTTCAGTTGATTTTAAATATAGGTCTATTTATGACATATCACGGTAGTGAAAAGAGAAAAATAAGTCCTTAGTTACTTAATTCCCGTGAGATATAAACTGTAAACTAATCTTCCTCAAGTAGACCTATAGTTAAAGAAAAGAGATCTCCGGATCTAAAGCCATTCAATAGCACATGGGTTAAATGAAACCATGCATTATCTTTGCACACGATAACTTAATCTGACCAGATTCGATCCTAAACATTTTACAAATTCGTTTCCCACATTTCCAGATTTTTTGCATTTCTTTGCATTATAACCTCCTTCATCGATCTCATGATTTGCATGCTTGTCAGAGCTAACCAAACATATTCTGGTCATAAGGACAGATCAACATGTTATTTCTAAATCTAATAATCCTCTTTAAACTGATAAAAACTAACACAAGTGTTTTCTTGTCCTGTCTTTGCTTTATCCACCGCTAGATGTCACTGAAACCTAAAATCTCTTTCCTGTGATTGGCCTTTAATTTACATTTAGGTTCAGGATTTAAATCCTGGTCAAGTCAAATAAATCTTCATTTCCATAAAATACTGGAAGGAAACCACAGAAATATTATTTTATTAAGAGAGACTTTAACATCTTTAAGCCCTTCGGAAAGTCACGGGACGGGAAATATTACAACAGTGCTTTTTATTTATTACTTCCATATTTATGAAAAATATGAATGAAATTAAAATTGTGAAACTCTACAAAAGAACTATTCTATTATGCTGTCCAAACATAAACTTATCATCGTTAGCATAGTTAAGTTATTCCAGAACTTTATACCAGACACAGATCTTCTTAAGTTTTAACTCTGACATTCTTCTGTATATTCTCAGCGTGTTCTTCTTATTTCATTACATTATTCAAATTAGTCGTCTATTTCAAAAACTTTTGGATTCAACTTCATTTTAGGAGTGTTTGCACAATAATGTTCGGCCTTTAAAAGTGATTTCAGGTCTTTGCTCTTTCCTTCAGATGAAAACCTCTGTGAGATATTAATAAAAAAATCACATTAGAGTTCACAAGGTGTACCTGTGTAATAACAGAGATGACAGACAAATACTTTTATGAAATATTTATTAAAAAAATTAAGAAATGATAAAATTAGTACAATGAAGTAAAAAAAGAGGAAGATAATTTGTTTTTATAAACGTTACACTTTGTTTATGGGTAAATTAATGCTGTGATTTAACAGGTGTGTTCGACATCAGTGGATGGGAGGAGCTATCCATTCTATTGACAGATATGTATATATTAGAAGAGAAGAGGACAGAGAATCAGATTCTCAGAGGGGTTCACCTGGTTTCACTGCTGGAGTCACAAGACGGTCACAATGAAGATTCTGATCTCGTTTTATCTTCTGGCATTCATTCTGCATCTATCCAGCAGTGCAGGTGAGTCCAACGGTGATGTAAATGTGTTTGCATTCATTTCATTCATTCTGAATGCCTTCAAAATGACATTTCATGCACTTTACATGAAAATACTGAAAATGTCAACATTTTTATGCTTTGCATGCAATATTTTAATGGTTCATTGTATTGGCAAACATTCAAATGTATGTAAGTTTAATGGATGGGGTAGTTCATTAATATTTGCTTATTTAATAATTTAATTAATAGCAAAATACACTTAATGTACTTAATACAACCATGCTGGCGTTATATTCGGGGTTCACCAAATTGGTGAGCATTTTGTAGTTAATGTACCTGAGTTGTGCAGAATTAGTGCAGAAGACAAACTAACAATGTGTTTAAGTGTATTTGATGGGCTACACTAAAACTTTTCAAGTATACACCTTGAATATCATTCATTAAAATTCTTTTACTCAAAAGTAAAAAATTTTTAATAAAACACAAGCTTGTTATAAAGAAATAAAGTAGATTTTTTAATATCAGAAACATATGTCAGAAAACACATTCAAGTGATATCAAGAAAAAGGTTTTTGGAAGAACAAACAATTCTTGGACCACTTTGACTACCAGAGTAGGAAAAAACAGTTTAAAAAAAATATATTACATATAAAAGTTCATTATACTTAATATTTCTTTTCAAAAATGAGAAATTCCAAATTCCCTGAGAATTTCTAAATTCTCAAACCAAATTCCACTTGTTCTAGGACTTTTATTGCATTGTCAGCACTTGGTCAACTGATCTTAACTCACACAAAACAAACAAATTAATTCAACATCCTTCTTCAACTCCATTTCATAAGCTTTTTAATAAAGTAACTTTTTAAGCATTTAATAAACGTATGTGATGAATCAAAAAGTGGACTATAGGACTGTGTTGAGGATTGAAATAAAGAAATATAATGTTCTTGACGAGAAGTAAATGAAACAAGTATGTCTTTCTGATTTTCCTGGAAAAACATAAGCAAGGGTTCGTTTGAATTGATTTAATTAAGTCAGAAATGTAGGCGTAGCATTGGGGTGTGCAGGTGCATGTGGATTGATATCTGCATTCCACAAAGCTTTATGACGTCGTCTCTGTTCAAAGAGTTTGTGAGAAACACAATGTGGTCAGATTGATGCATTCACACCGTTTTTGGAATATGGGCCAGGGGATTAGTTGCTATGCCATTGCTATTGTAAGATTGTATTACACTCTAAGATTGTATTTCACCACTAACACAATATGATACAATAAAAACACGAAGGCTGTCAACGTTTACATGTGCGATTATTGCAACAACCCTTTGTTTTGTCATCCATTGTCTACGGTAGAAACGGCCTTTAAAGCATTTAAGTGCGATGAAAACATTCAGTCCTAAGTTAATTCACAAATGTAATTGTTTTATTGTATTATCATTGTATGAAATTAACCATTTGTAAAACTTTGCTGTATAATGTTTTATTACTAAACAATCAGTCCATCTTAAATGGCCCACTTCTGTAAATAGAAGGTGAAAATAAGCATGTCCCAAACTTCAGGATGAATAAAAAGCTTGGATGATCGACTGCTTCTGCTATTATTCATTATTCAGTGTGCATTTGAAAGACACTTCTCTATCCCATAATGCAAGTAGTCAACAGTAACATTTCAAAAGTTAAATTCATTAAAATAAAAGTCGCAGAACACTTCAAAGTCGGTGTCCCTTTTTAAATATAAGTACAGAATTTCTTATGAGATATCTACGGTAATTTCAGATGTAGCTGAAGCGATAATGCATCCTTTAGTTTGGTCACAATTAAACAAATATTTATCATTCACCTCTATTGGTTTAGTTTGGTACCCCAGCCTAAGTTTAAAACACTAGGGAGATGTGTTCAGTCAAAGATATGTCTTTATTGGTTTGTATCTTATCAGAAATAATCGACAGTCAGTCTTTTGTTTTCTGGATCTCTTAATCTCTTGTCAGATAGCACACCAGCATTAAGCTGTCCTTCATGCTTAAATGAACAGAAACAAACAACATTATGCCAAAAAGCCAGTTTGTCTTGTATTTCTGTTAGCACAGACTTTAACATGTTACATAAAATCTTAAATGAAAGCAAATGAGATGGGTGTCAGAACAGGCTTTTCCCACATGATGTCACACATCCTCCGTTCTGACATGAAGGAGTGTGTGTTTGGTTAGAAGGGCTTTTTCTTTAACTCCGAATATTTTTAATGATTTCCTGCGAAATCTTTGATGGGGCTAACCGTATGTCAAAAAAACTTACTTATAGTTTATCCCAAAAGTCACATTTTTGAATTGATAAATGACCTTCTCTGTAGTCGTTCCAAATCTGTATCAATGTATTCGTTTGAACACGGAGAAATGAATTTGGAAGAATGTTTTTACAGTAAAAGTTCTTGGACTCTTTTGACAAGTATAGTAGAAAAGAATGACAATTGGAAGTCAATGGGGTTCAAAAACTTTGCGGTTAAAGCATTCTTCCAAATATCTTTCTCTGTATTTATTACAACTAAGCAATGTGTACAGGTTTTTAAAAGTAAGTCATGATGACAGAACTTAAACAGATTTTGTTGTAAAAAGGAGTCCTCAACAGCCCTTCTATGGAAACTATGGGAAAAAACCGGCTAGAGAATGGTTTAATGTGATGTTATTCTATGATTTATTATAAAAATGAAGCAGTGTTTACAGCATCTCTCTTCTGTGTTTCTATTCAGACTGGTGCTACAAGACTAAAGGAAGCTGTAAAGGTAAATCATCTTGACCCATCTGTCAAACATTAAACAAACAAACAAACAAACAAACAAACAAACAAACAAACAAACAAACAAACAAACAAACAAACAAACAGTTTTTCATTGGTTTAAATCTAACAATCTGCCTTCAGGTCCAGAGAACTGGAAGGATATAAATGCAGATTGCGGAGGAAAAAGACAGTCGCCCATCAACATAGTGACAAAGAACACCGAATTGGACACTCGTCTGACGCCATTCAATATCACCGGTTATCAGAACACATTCGACAGCACTGTCAAGAAGAACAATTACACAAGTATGAGCACAGACTGAAGACTGACCAGACTGATGCTGAACAACAAACTGACATGTATTGTATTTCTCATTCTAGTTGAGGTCTATATAAACACCACAGCGACAATATCTGGAGGAAATCTGGAAGACACTTATAGAGCTATTCAGTTTCATCTTCACTGGGGCACAGACGGAGCTATGGGCTCGGAACACACCATCGATGGAGAACAGTATCCTATGGAGGTACAACTGGTGTTCAAAATGGGTTTTATGACTCAAGATAAAAAAAACATGTAGCTTGAAAACAGATTGTAGATCTTGTTATAAATAAATGATGGCTATTTACTGCTTCATTGTCTCCTCGACTATTGTAAGTCGCTTTGGATAAAAGCGTCTGCTAAATGACTAAATGTCTGCTAAAAATGTAAATGTTATTTGTATAGGCCTTGTAATTTGTTTTAATACATATGAACTCTCTTTTCAGCTCCATATTGTACATATAAAACAAAAATACAATACTCTCCAGGAGGCCTTTGTTGAACCATCTGGTCTCGCAGCATTTGGATTCTTCCTCGAGGTTTGATATTCATTCTAATCTGGAAAACACAAGACATTCATAAAGACGTCAACTAACGCTTTATTTCTTCCTTTCAGGAGTCAAACACCCCAAACACATTTTTCAACCCTCTCATAGACGCCCTGGGGAGCTTAAAGAACCAGAGTCAGTGAAGCTTTTTGCAAAATAATACTTCTGGAGAAAACATTTCATGTTAATGTATCATACGAATCTATAGGAATGTTTTGCACATCTTCAATATCTGTCAGATACGTTTTTTGAATTTCTTTGTCTTTCTGCAGGTGGAACCGTATCTATCCGTAACCTCTCGGTCAGTCAGTTTATTCTGTCCTTGGAGAATATGACAAGCTATTACCGTTACAACGGTTCTCTGACCGTTCCCAACTGCGGTGAATCTGTCATCTGGACAGTCTTCCAAAAGCCTGTTCCTATCAGCAAACAACAGGTACCATCCATCTTAAAACAAGATGCTTTAAGCTTAGACCATGTTCAGAACAACATTCTCTTAAACGTACGCTGACTTTGTTCAACAGTGACTAAAATATTCTTCATTTCAAAATTAAGAAAAAAATTCAGAGTTTCAAGTTCAGAAAAACTGAGAAAACTTTAGAAATGCTACATTTGTTTCTATTACAACTGACTTTTGTTGCTGCTTTATAATAACTTTACACAATATAATATTTGGCTTGTTTTTTGTTTCAGCTTCTGTTCTTTACTAATCTGACCCTAAACGACGGGACACCGATGGTGGGAACGTTTCGGCCCGTACAGAATCGTCACGGACGTAAAGTTTATCGGTCAAGCGGTCCGATGGTCCTGGCGAGCGCTGTGCTTCTCTTTGTCTCCATCATCACAACATTCAGTCTGTCTCATCTGAACTAAAACCAACCAGTCCAGACTGCACACAATGAGATCCAATACAACAGATTATCACATCTATGTTGCATTAAAGTTATTCTTCATTTCTAACACTATGTAAATGGCTTTTTAAATAATAGTGAATATAATAAACCTAAAATTTAAAATTTTATAAAAAAAATATCTTTACGCACCATCACATATCACAGTATTTTATGTACAATAACATTCTGTTAAGCTTTTGATTTCTTTGCCCACTTCATCCTTATACGCACAAATCTATTTTTATAAGGTATATGCAGAGGTGGGAAGTAACAAAACTACAACTACTAACATTAATGTAATTAAGTAGTTTTTTAGTATTTGATGAGTGTATTTTTAAGTCTGTAATTATACTTGAACTTCTATACAAGTTATGATCTAAACTTTTACTTTCCTACTTTTAAAATCACACTTGTTACTGATTACACTTTAAATTATTATTCAAATCTTTGACCGTATTTTATTAGCCAAGTAACATTATGCACTTTTAACTGACCTATAGATTTCGGACGGTAAGGCGCCCGCTGTAGAGAGAGCTGATCACAAACTGAGATGAAGGAAAATAAGCACATGGACATTCATGAAAGCGACTTTAAATACAGAAAAATAACTGACAATGACAAACACTTCATTAACTGCCATTCGTGCCATCCAAGATGTCATTTCTGAAGTAGAACAGCAAAGAAAGTATTTATCTGAACTCGTAAGCTTTGGTCATTCATACAAAACAAGTGATGCGCTGAAAATTTCACAAAGTTTGTCACACCAAATGTCACCCAAACTGCTATATTATCATTATAAAACTGTCTACCTCTCTCCAGAGTCTGTGCACAGAATTCACGCAATGCCATTTTACTATCTGCACAACTAAACTTGAAATAATGTTGAAATAACATCCAATTTCTTGCAGAGATGGATTGATTCTCTTAAAATAAAGATGTGAATATAGCATAAGAAGCAGTAGGAATTATGTTTATGATGCTTTTAAACTCTAACATTGACATGAACTTTAAATTTTTAAGCATTATGACACACGGTTTACTAATTATTGTTGTTAAGCTGCTTTGATGCGATGTATTTTGTCTAAAGCGCTATATAAATAAAGGTGAAATTGACATTGACATGAACCTGTGGAAAAACTTTGTGGTTTTAAAACACATTTAATTGTTCAGTTGTCTGAATTGTCTCATTTATATGATTTACAAATATATATTTTCAATGTAAGTCTTTATATTTGCTTATTTATAATGATTCACAGTTCATTAAACAGCACTGACTAGAGAGTAATGAGTAAATAGTAATCTGAATAGTGTTTGGGAAGAGTACTTTTTACTTTTACTCAATTAAAGTTTCCATACTTTTACTTGTAATTCAGTACAATTTCAGCAATGTAGCACTACTTGTTATTAAGTACAAACGTCCAGTACTCTTTCCACCTCTGGGTATATGTTGCATGTTTTTGTGTGTCGTACACATTTAACCTTAATGACACCGTAGCAGATTAAGACTATATGATGTTAAAATGTATTTTATTTAATCAATAAAACTTATTTAATCAACTAACATGAATGTTAAAGTGACTGGGCCTTCATTTCTCAGCATGTTCTGTTTACAATGCTTGTTTCAAATATTGTAAAAATAAAAAAGACCTTAAACCTTGAAGAGTGTTTTACTGGGAATGAAGCGACACAATCTCACGGTCCGATCTTAAACTGAGTTTCATAAGTATTTGCGCATTAGAATAATATCTGTATGTAATGCCAGGTTTAGGGGTGGGGTGTCAGATTTGTATGATTACAAAAAATCACATGAATCAGAATCAGTCACCTCTATAATTCCTGTTAGTTCAGAATGAAACTAAGACATACATCAACACGTATTGTAGCAACACCACTTATGATTTGACGTATTAAGACTATAGTGTTTTAAACATGGTTTAAATTCCTCTTCTATCAGTGACAATTCAAGAAATACCTGGGAACATCGCCTTTAACAGATAAAGAACTCAAGAGTCTAACCTCAACAAGATTCTATTCTATAAAAACTCCAACAGATAAAATAAATACACATTTTTGAAGAATTAAATCTTTAGTACACTTCAATGTGAAATAAGATTTATGAGTCATAAACTCGTGTCAGTTCAACTTAATTTAAAGTGATATAAAATATAAATTCTGTCGTTTTTACACCTTTGAGTTTCACGGGTGGAAACCTTTCTTCGGTCTGATTAACAAGAATGCCTGTACCCAAACAGTTTTTGGACACCATTTACTGCCAAAGTAGAAAAAATCTTTAAAATTGTTGGTTCTGTTACAAAAAGCTTTGGGGAACATTTTATTTACGGTTTATTTTTTAGTCTATGATGTCCAAGAACTCGTTGCTTACTAGCATGTGTTTAAACAAACGATTTGCAACAATTATTAAATAAGTAATTCATGACAGAATTCATACATTTCGGTTGAAACATAACTTTAAGTTCTTTTGTCTTGTAAGGCATCTGAGAATGACTGTCTGCAGTGATGTTGATCAAGTAGTTAAGTTGCTTTTTGTTGCTGTTGTGGTTTTTTTGTTATCTGCTGTCAAAGCTTGTCTGTTTTAAAATCTTCTATTCACGGGTTCAAACTTCAGAGCTTGTCTGACAGGCATTGCAAGAAGAAAAAGTCCTGTGACAGACATCAACTACTCCCAGTAGCAACATCACGATACTTGCGTGTGTTCTGTTAGAGATGACAGAAGAATTCAAAAGTGACACTAGAGATTACTGAATTAAATAAAAGAAATGGGAGCCTGCATATTTCAACCCAGACCCATAGAACCTGTTTAATGGCATTAGCATATATTCAAAAGTTCACACACCCCTGGTAAAATGCCATGTTTTTTAATGTAAAAGAAGAAACTATGATGAATCACGTCGAAACCGGTTCCACCTTAATGAATATATTAAAACAATAAGGATCATTTGGGGATGCATTGATAATAACGTGTTCACGTAAGCGTGCACACCCTATATAATTATAAATGTGATTAAAATTAACAAACGTCACCTGTTTGATATGTGTTATCTATATAGCCTCTATAAATTTAAATGAGTTAATAAATCTAAATCAGGGATCTACAATCTTTTTTTATTACTCACGTAATAAATATTACAACTTTTATTTAAAAAAAAAAAAAATATATATATATATATTTATGAAAATAAAGGTTTGTTGGAATTACTTAATTTAATCATGTATTTCAGTTCCGTATGATTAAATTATGTATTTTGAACATAACTTTTTTCCTTTTGAGGGAAATTGTGTAAAAAAATGTTAATCATGTGGAAAAGCTGTAAAAACGATGTGTTTTAATATTATTTGCAAATTAAGAAACACAATATACACTGTTTCAACATGCATAGTACCAATTACCAAGTACGCCTGAATTACACTAAAATACACCTCAAAGATGTCAACACTTACGTTTGAAGAACACAATAAGAGTGATTTCATTAACTGTTCTCCACATGACTATATTATAACTCATAAATACACCTTAAACCAGAGAATAGACTTATTTCATATACAGTTTGTAAATAAATGCTGTCTACCCACATAAGAATATCTTACTGTTAACTTGTATTAAAAATGTAAAGTAACTGGAATACAAACAACATCTAGATTACCATATAGCAATTGTTTCTGAACTAACATATATGTGCCAGATGAGTGAAAAGTTCATGAGAAACAACAAATGTGTCAATTATTTCATGAATAAGATGACTGACACTGCATTGTTTCAACAAGAGTGGTATTCTTCACAGACATGATCAAAAAATATGAAGAAGATTTGCCCAGTAGCTGGTCAATCAAGTACAAGAAAAGAAATCCAATTTCACTGAGAAGAGCACAGAAAAACAGTTACACCCCATTCACGTGGGCAGTGCCAGAGCGATTCATTTCAATGGTAATTTGACGTCATCTGATGACATGAATGACAGCGATTGTGGGCGACAGGAAGAGGGCGCGGAAGTTTAGGATGGATCATAGCCAGAAAATGATCAGATGATTTAACCTTAGGTGAAACATTTATGAGCACATAAACTAACCGCATACAAGTACAAACAACACATACAAGTACAAACATCAAATACAAGTACAAACATCAAATACAAGTACAAACATCAAATACAAGTACAAACATCAAATACAAGTACAAACATCCAATACAAGTACAAACATCCAATACAAGTACAAACATCCAATACAAGTACAAACATCAAATACAAGTACACACTTCAACCCCTAAATATTCAAATTATCACCCTTGAGTGAAAGTATTTTTAAAGAAAAAGAATGCTGCCAAATGAATTTCATTGAACTTATAAACTGATAACAATGTCAAATAATAAAAAACAAGTGTCAGTTTCATAAAGAATGAAGCAAAGCACTTGTGAGTTGGAATGCTCTTCAAAATTACTTAGCATATTTATTGCCTATTTAACGTCAATCAAGCATAAATAATTTACAACGTGAACATAAATGACAATAAATCAGATACAACCCAAACCAAAGGCCATATAGAAAAGGTTTCGAGTTTAGACTCTTGAGGTCTGCTTTAATAAAAACAGGTTCTAGAGATTGCTGTCATGAACATAACACTTGTCTTCTGTAACACCTGTGTGTGGCTAAATGAATTGTTCTGTGAAATGGGTTTTGTTTTTTTGTTTTGCCCCAGGAAATCACCTTAAAGAATCGCAGTAATTTAGTACTTGTTGTTCTGGTTGCTCATTATTCTCAGAATTCCTCACATGTCATGGGCTATGAGAGAGATTGGCGGAACACAGAAGCTTAAAACATGTTTTTGTCCAATCTACCAAAACCATGAGGAATGATGAGTTATTCTTGATAGACGTGGCCGTATAAAAATATGTTTGGTGCATAAAAAGCACATCACCAAATCTCCACCTGCATCACGACAGGGAGGTATCCGCTGAAACTGCTTTACTCCAAATATTGTTTTGACCCAAACTCAGGCCTTTGACCTTTCAGAAGGTCTAAATGACCTCTAGTGCAGCTCTAAAATGACTTCAACAAAACAAGATTTCAACTGATTTTCTTTCAAGCTTACATTTACATTTATTCATTTGGCAGACGCTTTTATCCAAAGTGACTTGTGGTATTATACAGTATACATCTATAACTGTAGAGTAATCAGGGGTAAGATGTCTTCAAGGACACTTCTGACATTGGAATTCAAACCAACAACCTTCTGATTACATCTCCAACTCTCTAAACCCCAGAACACAACTGACCCACTTATGAGATATTCTATTTAACATGTCTATAAAGGGCACTTTTCTAATACTTGCTCTCTTTGTAAATAAATACTTTTTTTTTCATTTTTTTCTCTTTTAATTTTAATTACAAATTCACCAAATCAAACTTTTTAATAAAGTAAAACAGAGAACTGTTCACATAAAAACTCCAATTGAAAGAACGTTTATGCCAAGTGTAGAAAAAGAGTGTTTCATGAGTTCAGAGAAATAAACTACAGGCCTACCCCTAACCCATAGAGGAAAACTGTAAATATTTCTGTCCATAACATTAGTCCTGTGTACACAATACAAAGGCAAATGTATTTACAGTTTCAATATAGTAGGTTAAAAAGTAACAAAGAAGTGGACCACTAATAGTACGAGTCCAAATTTTAGATTGGCACCCAGGGTGGCAAATTGGGGAATATTTCACTGCTGTAGTGCTAGTAGTCGATGTCTTGATAGCTATAAGGCTTCTTTCAGGAGCGCGCACACATTTGTCTCTCATTATGGCTCTACGCCGCTCTCATCCCCAAAACCAAAGTCCTATACCTCCATGTCCTCCACAATAACCCCTCAACCATGGTAACCATACTGGAACTACAGTCAGAATAGAATATTTGTGGCAAAATGTATTAGAAAAAAATCCCATTGTGATATTCACCCCGACTATAAATAGTTTAGTTGCAATGAAATGTTGGAATTTTGTAGATTTGAAAAAAGTTGAATGATCAAACAGAGAAAAAAGGCAGATTTGTAAAGCCTTCTCTGCTCATCTATAGAAAGGGTTCCAGAATTAGAGAAGGCCACTGTATGTGTTTATGTTGTGCCTGTATGTATATGACTTGTGTAAATTATCTCAATTGAAACTTGGTCCACAAGGCAATGGCAGAGAAACCACAAAGTACTTCTTTTTATACTTGCCGCCCTGTCAGACAATGCCTGGAATTTAAACTAATGAATGTAAGGTGTGTTTTTCAATTTGACAGGTGACATTATGAGGAAAACATTATGTCACACAATCAGTTGCCACCATAATGACTGCGAGACAAAAAGTGGCGTCTGACTATCAGTGATGACAACAAACAAAAATAAAAACACGCCTGGTTTAGAGAAAGTGGCCGTGATTTTCAAGTTGATGAAAGGTTAAATGCCTTGGATTTGTTGTGCTGTCTAGTTGAAATAACACACACTTTTATGTTGTCTAACTTGAACAATGTATTGATTATCATGTTTCTTTGCAGCTAAAATTTGATTTCAGGGATTACGTGACAGCCTGGGAATTGAACCCATCCACATGAACACATACCTGAAGCGTTTAACAACAATCTCACGAGTCTAATGCAAAAATATGTGAAAATAATGTCAAGAAATGAAACTGTACACACTTTTCAAATCCTCCCAACTTCAACCATATTAGAATTAAGGAAAAGTTCAGCCACAAATAAAAATAATATCATCATTGTCTCACCTTTGAGATGTTTTAAATTCAACATAGTAGGAAAAATTGCTATATTTTTTGTTTCTTCTGAAGACAAGTGAGATATTTTGAAGAATGAAGGACAACTAAAACTTATTTTTCAGCGACTTTTCTCATACTATGGCAGTAAATGAGTACTGGAACTGTTTGGTTACAAGCATTCTTCCAAATATATTTCTCTGTGTTTATAAAGATTTGCAGCATATAGCATAGGATGTACAGATTTACAGAGTTTATTCTTGCACAAGCCACTTATGAATTTTATACTGTTAAACTCTTATTTTTACGGATTGGTTTGCTGTATTATGTGTGTTTAATTGAATTAATGATAATCATGGGGGAAAAAATCCTGAAAACATAAAAAGTGAAATATTTGTGTCTTAATGCGTGTTTTATCACGCAGGGATAAAAATCCACCCGCAGAAGTACATTGTGTACAAATGTACATTCCTGCCATCCTTCAGATTGTTATGACTCCTGATGTCAGTCACAAGACAATTGAAAACCTGTTTGACATGGTTTTAATGAAGGAACACAGATGGAAAGATCCTGAATTATATAAAAAACATGAACAAGATAACACCTAAGAATAATTTCTAAGAAGAGAGTGCTTTGAGTATATTGTCTAATTTTTCTTATGAACTTATATGATCTGAAACCCTCAAGTCAAATAAAGTGCGTTATCTAAAAGATCATTTATGTTTTAAGCAACAGTTCCCCCAAAGGTAAAATTCTTTCATCACTTACTCACCTTTGAGTTGTTCCAAATCTGTATAAATGTGTTCGTTTGGTTAAACAAAGGGTAAGATATTTGGAAGAAAGTAAAAAAGTGAAAGTGATCTATCAGATATGGTGACCCATACCCAAAATTTGACCCCTGCATTTGACTCATCCAGTGAGTAGTGAACACACGCTCTGCAAGTCATGAACACAGACCTGGAGCAGTGAGCAGCTGCAGCGCCCCAGGGAGCAATCAGGGGTTAGGTGGCTTGCTCAAGGGCACGTCAATTACCTGTCAATAATTACCTGTCAACCCTGGGAATCGAACCCGCGACCTTGTGTTCACGAGTGATCATCCATACTCATTTGTGCTCTGCATTCAAACACACACACACACACACACACACACACACACACACACACACACACACACACACACACACACACACACACACACACACACACACACACACACACACACACACACACACACACACACACACACACACTAACTCTTGGGGTTCGCTGCCTTGCTCAAGGGTACCTAAGTCATGGACTTGAACACACAACCCTAGGGTTAGGACTCAAACTCTCTGTCCAGTAGGCCATGAGCTGAATGCCTCGGACTTCATTGGCTAACATAGTGGCAAAAACCACTTTATCAATTTTTTGTTCCCTTGAACACAAAATAAGTTATTTTAAAACATGTAGAAGAACTAAAAGTTCTGGTATAACGTTGTATATCATTTTTATACTATGGGGTCTAAGAACTGTTTCGGTGACAAGCATTCTCCCAAATATCTTTCTAAGTGTCGAACCAAACCAAGACATTTAAACTTGTTTAAAACCACTTATGAGAGAGTGCTGCCCTCCTGTGTATCTGACCCGCTGTTTCAGGTTTGTAGGAAGTTCTGAGCAGCATTACATTTTCTCATTGTGTTTGCGTCATTCTGTGTTCATACTATAACATTTCGAATGGTGGTCCTAAGAATGTTTTTAATAGTCATGGGTGGGCAATGAGTTACAAAGGATAAAAACCTCTGGTATATTGATAAGTTCACATAGTCAGTGTTCCCAGACCTCACATATACCAGGCATGAAAATCACATTCACAGTTTTCAGACCAAAATATATGACCTACGTAAATCATGTACATTTAGGTGCAAGAGGGTTGGTATGGAGGACATGGGTTTATGAAGACGGGTTATAGTGAGCTATGAATATGTGCACACAATTGATATATTTGCATGAATACGGGGATAAAACTACAACCTGATTGGTTTGTCCTGACTAGAGCACTGGTGAGCTGAACGGAGAGCAGACGAGCAGACAGAAGGCCGTCTCATTTGGCCACACTGGGTGCAACCCTAAAATTTGATCTGCAATGATGTGTGATGACATCTGATCAAATCTTCTAGGCCGATGAGATAAGAACTATAATCCAATTCTGGTGTCATTGTTAAGGAAGTTTGCTGTGATAACATGCCCGGAGCAGGCAGAGTAAAATCACCAGAAATTAGTTCCCAGCTATTTTACTTCTAATTTCAGTCATCATGTTATATTACTATGCCTGCTTTAGCAATTAGAGTGTTCATTTAACCTACTATATTGAAACTGTAAATACATTTGCCTTTGTATTATGTACACAGGACTAATGTTATGGACAGAAATATTTACAGTTTTCCTCTATGGGTTAGGGGTAGGCCTGTAGTTTATTTCTCTGAACTCATGAAACACTCTTTTTCTACACTTGGCATAAAAATTTATTTTTTGACATTAGATATTTCAAGTGAACAGTTATCTTTATAACATAATGTTTGAACCAAGTGTCGTTCGATCAATTAAGTTATAAATGAATCGCCAAAGTTCTGCTGTATAGATGTTTATCTGTTTTCATATAACACATAATGTGAATACATTATAACACATCCTGTACTGAAACTGCTTACTTTTTTCTCTTAAAGTGCACCATATTGATGATTTTAAATATAAATTGTCCAAGATGTCCAAAGCGATCGTGTCCTGCTGACCTTTTGCATCCCCTAATCTGTTTTATGTCTGTTATACGTCTGCAAGACATCTTCTAGAGATCTGGAAAACTTCTGTATAAAAAACCATCGGCTAAACATCATAGACAGAGCTGTTGGAGATTCATTCTAAATCATAAACATCTAAAGACATATTCTGGACGGGCGACATCTATTTAGGCATCTTCTAGTCAGGAGACATCCAAAAGACATCTTTAGACATCTTCTAGACAGGAGACATCTATTTAGACATCTTCTAGACAGGAGACATCTATTTAGACATCTTCTAGACAGGAGACATCTATTTAGACATCTTCTAGACAGGAGACATCTATTAAGACATCTTCTAGTCAGGAGACATCCAAAAGACATCTTCTAGACAGGAGACATCTATTAAGACATCTTCTAGACAGGAGACATCTATTTAGACATCTTCTAGACAGGAGACATCTATTTAGACATCTTCTAGACAGGAGACATCCAAAAGACATCTTTAGACATCTTATAGACAGCAGACACCTAAAAGACATCTTATAGACATCTTATAGACAGCAGACACGTAAAAGACATCTTATAGTCATCTTATAGACAGCAGACACCTAAAAGACATCTTCTAGACATCTTATAGACAGCAGACACCTAAAAGACATCTTCTAGACATCTTATAGACAGCAGACACCTAAAAGACATCTTCTAGACATCTTATAGACATCAGACACCTAAAAGACATCTTATAGACATCTTATAGACAGCAGACACCTAAAAGACATCTTCTAGACATCTTCTAGACAGGAGACATCTATTTAGACATCTTCTAGACAGGAGACATCCAAAAGACATCTTTAGACATCTTATAGACAGCAGACACCTAAACGACATCTTATAGACATCTTATAGACAGCAGACACCTAAAAGACATCTTATAGTCATCTTATAGACAGCAGACACCTAAAAGACATCTTATAGACATCTTATAGACAGCAGACACCTAAAAGACATCTTCTAGACATCTTATAGACAGCAGACACCTAAAAGACATCTTCTAGACATCTTATAGACATCAGACACCTAAAAGACATCTTCTAGACATCTTATAGACAGCAGACACCTAAAAGACATCTTATAGACATCTTATAGACAGCAGACACCTAAAAGACATCTTCTAGACATCTTATAGACAGCAGACACCTAAAAGACATCTTTAGACATCTTATAGACAGCAGACACCTAAAAGACATCTTCTAGACAGGAGACATCCAAAAGACATCTTCTAGAAAGGAGACATCTATTTAGACATCTTCTAGACAGGAGACATCTATTTAGACATCTTCTAGACAGGAGACATCTATTTAGACATCTTATAGATAGGAGACATCTATTAAGACATCTTCTAGACAGGAGACATCTATTAAGACATCTTCTAGACAGGAGACATCTATTTAGACATCTTCTAGACAGGAAACATCTATTTAGACATCTTCTAGACAGGAGACATCTATTTAGACATCTTCTAGACAGGAGACATCCAAAAGACATCTTTAGACATCTTATAGACAGCAGACACCTAAAAGACATCTTATAGACATCTTATAGACAGCAGACACCTAAAAGACATCTTCTAGACATCTTATAGACAGCAGACACCTAAAAGACATCTTCTAGACATCTTATAGACAGCAGACACCTAAAAGACATCTTCTAGACATCTTATAGACATCAGACACCTAAAAGACATCTTATAGACATCTTATAGACAGCAGACACCTAAAAGACATCTTCTAGACATCTTATAGACAGGAGACATCTATTTAGACATCTTATAGACAGCAGACACCTAAAAGACATCTTATAGACATCTTATAGACAGCAGACACCTAAAAGACATCTTCTAGACATCTTATAGACATCAGACACCTAAAAGACATCTTCTAGACATCTTATAGACAGCAGACACCTAAAAGACATCTTCTAGACATCTTATAGACAGCAGACACCTAAAAGACATCTTATAGACATCTTATAGACAGCAGACACCTAAAAGACATCTTCTAGACATCTTATAGACAGCAGACACCTAAAAGACATCTTTAGACATCTTATAGACAGCAGACACCTAAAAGACATCTTCTAGACAGGAGACATCCAAAAGACATCTTCTAGAAAGGAGACATCTATTTAGACATCTTCTAGACAGGAGACATCTATTTAGACATCTTCTAGACAGGAAACATCTATTTAGACATCTTCTAGACAGGAGACATCCAAAAGACATCTTTAGACATCTTATAGACAGCAGACACCTAAAAGACATCTTCTAGACAGGAGACATCCAAAAGACATCTTCTAGAAAGGAGACATCCAAAAGACATCTTCAAGACAGGAGACATCTATTTAGACATCTTTTAGACAGGAGACATCTAAAAGACATCTTCTAGACAGGAGACATCCAAAAGACATCTTCTAGACATCTTATAGACAGCAGACACCTAAAAGACATCTTCTAGACAGGAGACATCTAAAAGACATCTTATAGATAGGAGACATCTATTTAGACATCTTCTAGACAGGAGACATCCAAAAGACATCTTATAGATAGGAGACATCTATTTAGACATCTTGTAGACATGAGACATCCAAAAGACATCTTCTAGAAAGGAGACATCTATTTAGACATCTTCTAGACAGGAGACAACCAAAAGACATCTTATAGATAGGAGACATCTATTAAGGCATCTTCGAGACAGGAGACATCCAAAAGACATCTTTAGACATCTTATAGACAGGAGACATCTAAAAGACATCTTCTAGACAGGAAGCATCCAAAAGACATCTTCTAGAAAGGAGACATCTATTTAGACATCTTCTAGACAGGAGACATCCAAAAGACGTCTTCTAGAAAGGAGACATCTATTAAGACACCTTCTAGACAGGAGACATCTATTAAGACATCTTCTAGACAGGAAGCATCCAAAAGACATCTTCTAGACAGGAAGCATCCAAAAGACATCTTCTAGACAGGAAGCATCCAAAAGACATCTTCTAGAAAGGAGACATCTATTTAGACATCTTCTAGACAGGAGACATCCAAAAGACGTCTTCTACACAGGAGGCATCTATTAAGACATCTTCTAGACAGGAAGCATCCAAAAGACATCTTCTAGACAGGAGACATCTATTAAGACATCTTCTAGGCAGGAGACATCTATTAAGACATCTTCTAGACAGGAAGCATCCAAAAGACATCTTCTAGACAGGAAGCATCCAAAAGACATCTTCTAGACAGGAAGCATCCAAAAGACATCTTCTAGAAAGGAGACATCTATTTAGACATCTTATAGACAGGAGACATCCAAAAGACATCTTCTAGACAGGAGACATCCAAAAGACATCTTCTAGACAGGAGACATCTATTAAGACATCTTCAACACAGGAGACAACCAAAAGACATCTTCTAGACAGGAGACATCCAAAAGACATCTTCTAGACAGGAGACATCTATTAAGACATCTTCTAGACAGGAAGCATCCAAAAGACATCTTCTAGACAGGAAGCATCCAAAAGACATCTTCAAGAAAGGAGACATCTATTAAGACATCTTCTAGACAGGAAGCATCCAAAAGACAACTTCTAGACAGGAGACATCTATTAAGACATCTTCTAGGCAGGAGACATCTATTAAGACATCTTCTAGACAGGAAGCATCCAAAAGACATCTTCTAGACAGGAAGCATCCAAAAGACATCTTCTAGACAGGAAGCATCCAAAAGACATCTTGTAGACAGGAGACATCCAAAGGACATCTTCTAGACAGGAAGCATCCAAAAGACATCTTCTAGAAAGGAGACATCTATTTAGACATCTTATAGACAGGAGACATCCAAAAGACATCTTCTAGACAGGAGACATCTATTTAGACATCTTATAGACAGGAGACATCCAAAAGACATCTTCTAGACAGGAGACATCCAAAAGACATCTTCTAGACAGGAGACATCTATTAAGACATCTTCAACACAGGAGACATCCAAAAGACATCTTCTAGACAGGAGACATCTATTAAGACATCTTGTAGACAGGAAGCAACCAAAAGACATCTTCTAGACAGGAAGCATCCAAAAGACATCTTCTAGACAGGAAGCATCCAAAAGACATCTTCTAGACAGGAGACATCTATTAAGACATCTTCAACACAGGAAGCATCCAAAAGACATCTTCTAGACAGGAAGCATCCAAAAGACATCTTCTAGACAGGAAGCATCCAAAAGACATCTTCTACAAAGGAGACATCTATTTAGACATCTTCTAGACAGGAGACATCCAAAAGACGTCTTCTACACAGGAGGCATCTATTAAGACATCTTCTAGACAGGAAGCATCCAAAAGACATCTTCTAGACAGGAGACATCTATTAAGACATCTTCTAGGCAGGAGACATCTATTAAGACATCTTCTAGACAGGAAGCATCCAAAAGACATCTTCTAGACAGGAAGCATCCAAAAGACATCTTCTAGACAGGAAGCATCCAAAAGACATCTTCTAGAAAGGAGACATCTATTTAGACATCTTATAGACAGGAGACATCCAAAAGACATCTTCTAGACAGGAGACATCCAAAAGACATCTTCTAGACAGGAGACATCTATTTAGACATCTTATAGACAGGAGACATCCAAAAGACATCTTCTAGACAGGAGACATCCAAAAGACATCTTCTAGACAGGAGACATCTATTAAGACATCTTCAACACAGGAGACAACCAAAAGACATCTTCTAGACAGGAGACATCCAAAAGACATCTTCTAGACAGGAGACATCTATTAAGACATCTTCTAGACAGGAAGCATCCAAAAGACATCTTCTAGACAGGAAGCATCCAAAAGACATCTTCTAGAAAGGAGACATCAATTAAGACATCTTCTAGACAGGAAGCATCCAAAAGACAACTTCTAGACAGGAGACATCTATTAAGACATCTTCTAGGCAGGAGACATCTATTAAGACATCTTCTAGACAGGAAGCATCCAAAAGACATCTTCTAGACAGGAAGCATCCAAAAGACATCTTCTAGACAGGAAGCATCCAAAAGACATCTTGTAGACAGGAGACATCCAAAGGACATCTTCTAGACAGGAAGCATCCAAAAGACATCTTCTAGAAAGGAGACATCTATTTAGACATCTTATAGACAGGAGACATCCAAAAGACATCTTCTAGACAGGAGACATCTATTTAGACATCTTATAGACAGGAGACATCCAAAAGACATCTTCTAGACAGGAGACATCCAAAAGACATCTTCTAGACAGGAGACATCTATTAAGACATCTTCAACACAGGAGACATCCAAAAGACATCTTCTAGACAGGAGACATCTATTAAGACATCTTGTAGACAGGAAGCATCCAAAAGACATCTTCTAGACAGGAAGCATCCAAAAGACATCTTCTAGACAGGAAGCATCCAAAAGACATCTTCTAGACAGGAGACATCTATTAAGACATCTTCAACACAGGAGACATCCAAAAGACATCTTCTAGACAGGAGACATCCAAAAGACATCTTCTAGACAGGAGAGATCTATTAAGACATCTTGTAGACAGGAAGCATCCAAAAGACATCTTATAGACAGGAAGCATCCAAAAGACATCTTCTAGACAGGAAGCATCCAAAAGACATCTTCTAGAAAGGAGACATCTATTTAGACATCTTATAGACAGGAGACATCCAAAAGACATCTTCAAGACAGGAGACATCCAAAAGACATCTTCTAGACAGGAGACACCTATTAAGACATCTTCAAGACAGGAGACATCTATTAAGACATCTTCAACACAGGAGACATCCAAAAGACATCTTCTAGACAGGAGACATCCAAAAGACATCTTCAAGACAGGAGACATCCAAAAGACATCTTTTAGACAGGAGACATCTAAAAGACATCTTCTAGACAGGAGACATCCAAAAGACATCTTCTAGACATCTTATAGACAGCAGACACCTAAAAGACATCTTCTAGACAGGAGACATCCAAAAGACATCTTCTAGACAGGAGACATCCAAAAGACATCTTCTAGAAAGGAGACATCTATTTAAACATCTTTTAGACAGGAGACATCTAAAAGACATCTTATAGATAGGAGACATCTATTTAGACATCTTCTAGACAGGAGACATCCAAAAGACATCTTATAGATAGGAGACATCTATTTAGACATCTTGTAGACATGAGACATCCAAAAGACATCTTCTAGAAAGGAGACATCTATTTAGACATCTTCTAGACAGGAGACAACCAAAAGACATCTTATAGATAGGAGACATCTATTAAGGCATCTTCGAGACAGGAGCAATCCAAAAGACATCTTTAGACATCTTATAGACAGGAGACATCTAAAAGACATCTTCTAGACAGGAAGCATCCAAAAGACATCTTCTAGAAAGGAGACATCTATTTAGACATCTTCTAGACAGGAGACATCCAAAAGACGTCTTCTAGAAAGGAGACATCTATTAAGACACCTTCTAGACAGGAGACATCTATTAAGACATCTTCTAGACAGGAAGCATCTATTTAGACATCTTATAGACAGGAGACATCCAAAAGACGTCTTCTACACAGAAGGCATCTATTAAGACATCTTCTAGACAGGAAGCATCCAAAAGACATCTTCTAGACAGGAGACATCTATTAAGACATCTTCTAGGCAGGAGACATCTATTAAGACATCTTCTAGACAGGAAGCATCCAAAAGACATCTTCTAGATAGGAAGCATCCAAAAGACATCTTCTAGACAGGAAGCATCCAAAAGACATCTTCTAGACAGGAAGCATCCAAAAGACATCTTCTAGAAAGGAGACATCTATTTAGACATCTTATAGACAGGAGACATCCAAAAGACATCTTCTAGACAGGAGACATCCAAAAGACATCTTCTAGACAGGAGACATCTATTAAGACATCTTCAACACAGGAGACAACCAAAAGACATCTTCTAGACAGGAGACATCCAAAAGACATCTTCTAGACAGGAGACATCTATTAAGACATCTTGTAGACAGGAAGCATCCAAAAGACATCTTCTAGACAGGAAGCATCCAAAAGACATCTTCTAGACAGGAAGCATCCAAAAGACATCTTCTAGAAAGGAGACATCTATTAAGACATCTTCAACACAGGAGACATCCAAAAGACATCTTCTAGACAGGAGACACCCAAAAGACATCTTCTAGACAGGAGAGATCTATTAAGACATCTTCTAGACAGGAAGCATCCAAAAGACAACTTCTAGACAGGAGACATCTATTAAGACATCTTCTAGGCAGGAGACATCTATTAAGACATCTTCTAGACAGGAAGCATCCAAAAGACATCTTCTAGACAGGAAGCATCCAAAAGACATCTTGTAGACAGGAGACATCCAAAAGACATCTTCTAGACAGGAAGCATCCAAAAGACATCTTCTAGAAAGGAGACATCTATTTAGACATCTTATAGACAGGAGACATCCAAAAGACATCTTCTAGACAGGAGACATCTATTTAGACATCTTATAGACAGGAGACATCCAAAAGACATCTTCTAGACAGGAGACATCCAAAAGACATCTTCTAGACAGGAGACATCTATTAAGACATCTTCAACACAGGAGACATCCAAAAGACATCTTCTAGACAGGAGACATCTATTAAGACATCTTGTAGACAGGAAGCATCCAAAAGACATCTTCTAGACAGGAAGCATCCAAAAGACATCTTCTAGACAGGAAGCATCCAAAAGACATCTTCTAGACAGGAGACATCTATTAAGACATCTTCAACACAGGAGACATCCAAAAGACATCTTCTAGACAGGAGACATCCAAAAGACATCTTCTAGACAGGAGAGATCTATTAAGACATCTTGTAGACAGGAAGCATCCAAAAGACATCTTCTAGACAGGAAGCATCCAAAAGACATCTTCTAGACAGGAAGCATCCAAAAGACATCTTCTAGAAAGGAGACATCTATTTAGACATCTTATAGACAGGAGACATCCAAAAGACATCTTCAAGACAGGAGACATCCAAAAGACATCTTCTAGACAGGAGACACCTATTAAGACATCTTATAGACAGGAGACATCTTTAGACATCTTATAGACAGGAGACATCTTTAGACATCTTATAGACAGGAGACATCTATTTAGACATCTTCTAGACAGGAGACATCTATTAAGACATCTTCTAGACAGGAGACAACCAAAAGATATCTTCTAGACAGGAGACATCTATTAAGACATCTTCTAGACAGGAGACATCTATTTAGACATCTTCTAGACAGGAGCCATCTATTAAGACATCTTCTAGACAGGAGACATCTATTAAGACATCTTATAGACAGGAGACATCCAAAAGACATCTTCTAGACAGGAGACATCCAAAAGACATCTTCTAGACAGAAGACATCTATTAAGACATCTTCTAGACAGGAGACATCCAAAAGACATCTTCTAGACAGGAGACATCTATTAAGACATCTTCTAGACAGGAGACATCTATTAAGACATCTTCTAGACAGGAGACATCTATTAAGACATCTTCTAGACAGGAGACATCCAAAAGACATCTTATAGACAGGAGACATCCAAAAGACATCTTCTAGACAGGAGACATCTTTAGACATCTTCTAGACAGGAGACATCTATTTAGACATCTTCTAGACAGGAGACATCTATTAAGACATCTTCTAGACAGGAGACATCTATTAAGACATCTTCTAAACAGGAGACATCTATTAAGACATCTTCTAGACAGGAGACAACCAAAAGACATCTTCTAGACAGGAGACATCTATTAAGACATCTTCTAGACAGGAGACATCTATTTAGACATCTTCTAGACAGGAGACATCTATTAAGACATCTTCTAGACAGGAGACATCCAAAAGACATCTTCTAGACAGGAGACATCTTTAGACATCTTCTAGACAGGAGACATCTATTTAGACATCTTCTAGACAGGAGACATCTATTAAGACATCTTCTAGACAGGAGACATCTATTTAGACATCTTCTAGACAGGAGACATCTATTAAGACATCTTCTAGACAGGAGACATCTATTAAGACATCTTCTAGACAGGAGACATCTATTAAGACATCTTATAGACAGGAGAAATCCAAAAAACATCTTCTAGACAGGAGACATCCAAAAGACATCTTCTAGACAGGAAGCATCCAAAAGACATCTTCTAGACAGGAGACATCTATTAAGACATCTTCTAGACAGGAGACATCCAAAACACATCTTCTAGACAGGAGACATCTATTTAGACATCTTCTAGACAGGAGACATCTATTAAGACATCTTCTAGACAGGAGACATCCAAAAGACATCTTCTAGACAGGAGACATCTATTTAGACATCTTCTAGACAGGAGACATCTATTAAGACATCTTATAGACAGGAGACATCCAAAAGACATCTTCTAGACAGGAGACATCTTTAGACATCTTCTAGACAGGAGACATCTATTTAGACATCTTCTAGACAGGAGACATCTATTAAGACATCTTCTAGACAGGAGACATCTATTAAGACATCTTATAGACAGGAGACATCCAAAAGACATCTTATAGACAGGAGACATCCAAAAGACATCTTATAGACAGGAGACATCTATTTAGACATCTTATAGACAGGAGACATCCAAAAGACATCTTATAGACAGGAGACATCTATTTAGACATCTTATAGACAGGAGACATCCAAAAGACATCTTATAGACAGGAAGCATCCAAAAGACATCTTATAGACAGGAGACATCCAAAAGACATCTTCTAGACAGGAGACATCTATTAAGACATCTTCTAGACAGGAGACATCTATTAAGACATCTTCTAGACAGGAGACATCCAAAAGACATCTTCTAGACAGGAGACATCCAAAAGACATCTTCTAGACAGGAGACATCTATTAAGACATCTTCTAGACAGGAGACATCCAAAAGACATCTTCTAGACAGGAGACATCTATTTAGACATCTTCTAGACAGGAGACATCTATTAAGACATCTTCTAGACAGGAGACATCTATTAAGACATCTTCTAGACAGGAGACATCCAAAAGACATCTTATAGACAGGAGACATCCAAAAGACATCTTCTAGACAGGAGACATCTTTAGACATCTTCTAGACAGGAGACATCTATTTAGACATCTTCTAGACAGGAGACATCTATTAAGACATCTTCTAGACAGGAGACATCTATTAAGACATCTTCTAAACAGGAGACATCTATTAAGACATCTTCTAGACAGGAGACAACCAAAAGACATCTTCTAGACAGGAGACATCTATTAAGACATCTTCTAGACAGGAGACATCTATTAAGACATCTTCTAGACAGGAGACATCTATTAAGACATCTTCTAGACAGGAGACATCCAAAAGACATCTTATAGACAGGAGACATCCAAAAGACATCTTCTAGACAGGAGACATCTATTTAGACATCTTCTAGACAGGAGACATCTATTAAGACATCTTCTAGACAGGAGACATCCAAAAGACATCTTCTAGACAGGAGACATCTATTTAGACATCTTCTAGACAGGAGACATCTATTAAGACATCTTATAGACAGGAGACATCCAAAAGACATCTTCTAGACAGGAGACATCTTTAGACATCTTCTAGACAGGAGACATCTATTTAGACATCTTCTAGACAGGAGACATCTATTAAGACATCTTCTAGACAGGAGACATCTATTAAGACATCTTATAGACAGGAGACATCCAAAAGACATCTTATAGACAGGAGACATCCAAAAGACATCTTATAGACAGGAGACATCTATTTAGACATCTTATAGACAGGAGACATCCAAAAGACATCTTATAGACAGGAGACATCTATTTAGACATCTTATAGACAGGAGACATCCAAAAGACATCTTATAGACAGGAAGCATCCAAAAGACATCTTATAGACAGGAGACATCCAAAAGACATCTTCTAGACAGGAGACATCTATTAAGACATCTTCTAGACAGGAGACATCTATTAAGACATCTTCTAGACAGGAGACATCCAAAAGACATCTTATAGACAGGAGACATCCAAAAGACATCTTCTAGACAGGAGACATCTATTAAGACATCTTCTAGACAGGAGACATCCAAAAGACATCTTCTAGACAGGAGACATCTATTTAGACATCTTCTAGACAGGAGACATCTATTAAGACATCTTCTAGACAGGAGACATCTATTAAGACATCTTCTAGACAGGAGACATCCAAAAGACATCTTATAGACAGGAGACATCCAAAAGACATCTTCTAGACAGGAGACATCTTTAGACATCTTCTAGACAGGAGACATCTATTTAGACATCTTCTAGACAGGAGACATCTATTAAGACATCTTCTAGACAGGAGACATCTATTAAGACATCTTCTAAACAGGAGACATCTATTAAGACATCTTCTAGACAGGAGACAACCAAAAGACATCTTCTAGACAGGAGACATCTATTAAGACATCTTCTAGACAGGAGACATCTATTTAGACATCTTCTAGACAGGAGACATCTATTAAGACATCTTCTAGACAGGAGACATCCAAAAGACATCTTCTAGACAGGAGACATCTTTAGACATCTTCTAGACAGGAGACATCTATTTAGACATCTTCTAGACAGGAGACATCTATTAAGACATCTTCTAGACAGGAGACATCTATTTAGACATCTTCTAGACAGGAGACATCTATTAAGACATCTTCTAGACAGGAGACATCTATTAAGACATCTTCTAGACAGGAGACATCTATTAAGACATCTTATAGACAGGAGACATCCAAAAGACATCTTCTAGACAGGAGACATCCAAAAGACATCTTCTAGACAGGAAGCATCCAAAAGACATCTCCTAGACAGGAGACATCTATTAAGACATCTTCTAGACAGGAGACATCCAAAAGACATCTTCTAGACAGGAGACATCTATTTAGACATCTTCTAGACAGGAGACATCTATTAAGACATCTTCTAGACAGGAGACATCCAAAAGACATCTTCTAGACAGGAGACATCTATTAAGACATCTTCTAGACAGGAGACATCTATTAAGACATCTTCTAGACAGGAGACATCCAAAAGACATCTTCTAGACAGGAGACATCTATTAAGACATCTTCTAGACAGGAGACATTTATTAAGACATCTTCTAGACAGGAGACATCCAAAAGACATCTTCTAGACAGGAGACATCTATTAAGACATCTTATAGACAGGAGACATCCAAAAGACATCTTCTAGACAGGAGACATCTTTAGACATCTTCTAGACAGGAGACATCTATTTAGACATCTTCTAGACAGGAGACATCTATTAAGACATCTTCTAGACAGGAGACATCTATTAAGACATCTTATAGACAGGAGACATCCAAAAGACATCTTATAGACAGGAGACATCCAAAAGACATCTTATAGACAGGAGACATCTATTTAGACATCTTATAGACAGGAGACATCCAAAAGACATCTTCTAGACAGGAGACATCCAAAAGACATCTTCTAGACAGGAGACATCCAAAAGACATCTTCTAGACAGGAGACATCCAAAAGACATCTTCTAGACAGGAAGCATCCAAAAGACATCTTCTAGAAAGGAGACATCTATTTAGACATCTTATAGACAGGAGACATCCAAAAGACATCTTCAAGACAGGAGACATCCAAAAGACATCTTCTAGACAGGAGACACCTATTAAGACATCTTCAAGACAGGAGACATCTATTAAGACATCTTCAACACAGGAGACATCCAAAAGACATCTTCTAGACAGGAGACATCCAAAAGACATCTTCAAGACAGGAGACATCCAAAAGACATCTTCAAGACAGGAGACATCTATTAAGACATCTTCTAGACAGGAGACATTCAAAAGACATCTTCAAGACAGGAGACATCCAAAAGACATCTTCTAGACAGGGGACATCCAAAAGACATCTTCTAGACAGGGGACATCCAAAAGACATCTTCTAGACAGGGGACATCCAAAAGACATCTTCTAGACAGGAGAGATCTATTTAGACATCTTATAGACAGGAGACATCCAAAAGACATCTTCTAGACAGGAGACATCTATTTAGACATCTTATAGACAGGAGACATCCAAAAGACATCTTCTAGAAAGGAGACATCTATTTAGACATCTTATAGACAGGAGACATCCAAAAGACATCTTCTAGACAGGAGACATCTATTTAGACATCTTATAGACAGGAGACATCCAAAAGACATCTTCTAGAAAGGAGACATCTATTTAGACATCTTATAGACAGGAGACATCCAAAAGACATCTTCTAGACAGGAGACATCTATTTAGACATCTTATAGACAGGAGACATCTATTAAGACATCTTCTAGACAGGAGACATCTATTAAGACATCTTATAGACAGGAGACATCCAAAAGACATCTTATAGACAGGAGACATCCAAAAGACATCTTATAGACAGGAGACATCTATTTAGACATCTTATAGACAGGAGACATCCAAAAGACATCTTCTAGACAGGAGACATCCAAAAGACATCTTCTAGACAGGAGACATCCAAAAGACATCTTCTAGACAGGAGACATCCAAAAGACATCTTCTAGACAGGAAGCATCCAAAAGACATCTTCTAGAAAGGAGACATCTATTTAGACATCTTATAGACAGGAGACATCCAAAAGACATCTTCAAGACAGGAGACATCCAAAAGACATCTTCTAGACAGGAGACACCTATTAAGACATCTTCAAGACAGGAGACATCTATTAAGACATCTTCAACACAGGAGACATCCAAAAGACATCTTCTAGACAGGAGACATCCAAAAGACATCTTCAAGACAGGAGACATCCAAAAGACATCTTCAAGACAGGAGACATCTATTAAGACATCTTCTAGACAGGAGACATTCAAAAGACATCTTCAAGACAGGAGACATCCAAAAGACATCTTCTAGACAGGGGACATCCAAAAGACATCTTCTAGACAGGGGACATCCAAAAGACATCTTCTAGACAGGGGACATCCAAAAGACATCTTCTAGACAGGAGAGATCTATTTAGACATCTTATAGACAGGAGACATCCAAAAGACATCTTCTAGACAGGAGACATCTATTTAGACATCTTATAGACAGGAGACATCCAAAAGACATCTTCTAGAAAGGAGACATCTATTTAGACATCTTATAGACAGGAGACATCCAAAAGACATCTTCTAGACAGGAGACATCTATTTAGACATCTTATAGACAGGAGACATCCAAAAGACATCTTCTAGAAAGGAGACATCTATTTAGACATCTTATAGACAGGAGACATCCAAAAGACATCTTCTAGACAGGAGACATCTATTTAGACATCTTATAGACAGGAGACATCCAAAAGACATCTTCTAGACAGGAGACATCTTTAGACATCTTATAGACAGGAGACATCCAAAAGACATCTTCTAGACAGGAGACATCCAAAAGACATCTTCTAGACAGGAGACATCCAAAAGACATCTTCTAGACAGGAGACATCTATTAAGACATCTTATAGACAGGAGACATCCAAAAGACATCTTCTAGACAGGAGACATCCAAAAGACATCTTATAGACAGGAGACATCCAAAAGACATCTTCTAGACAGGAGACATCTATTTAGACATCTTATAGACAGGAGACATCTTTAGACATCTTATAGACAGGAGACATCTTTAGACATCTTATAGACAGGAGACATCTATTTAGACATCTTCTAGACAGGAGACATCTATTAAGACATCTTCTAGACAGGAGACAACCAAAAGACATCTTCTAGACAGGAGACATCTATTAAGACATCTTCTAGACAGGAGACATCTATTAAGACATCTTCTAGACAGGAGCCATCTATTAAGACATCTTCTAGACAGGAGACATCTATTAAGACATCTTATAGACAGGAGACATCCAAAAGACATCTTCTAGACAGGAGACATCCAAAAGACATCTTCTAGACAGGAGACATCTATTAAGACATCTTATAGACAGGAGACATCCAAAAGACATCTTCTAGACAGGAGACATCTATTTAGACATCTTCTAGACAGGAGACATCTATTTAGACATCTTCTAGACAGGAGACATCTATTAAGACATCTTCTAGACAGGAGACATCTATTTAGACATCTTCTAGACAGGAGCCATCTATTAAGACATCTTCTAGACAGGAGACATCTATTAAGACATCTTATAGACAGGAGACATCCAAAAGACATCTTCTAGACAGGAGACATCCAAAAGACATCTTCTAGACAGGAGACATCTATTAAGACATCTTATAGACAGGAGACAACCAAAAGACATCTTCTAGACAGGAGACATCTATTTAGACATCTTATAGACAGGAGACATCTATTTAGACATCTTATAGACAGGAGACATCTATTTAGACATCTTCTAGACAGGAGACATCTATTAAGACATCTTATAGACAGGAGACATCTATTTAGACATCTTATAGATAGGAGACATCTATTAAGACATCTTCTAGACAGGAGACATCTATTTAGACATCTTATAGACAGGAGACATCTATTTAGACATCTTCTAGACAGGAGACATCTATTAAGACATCTTATAGATAGGAGACATCTATTAAGACATCTTCTAGACAGGAGACATCTATTTAGACATCTTATAGATAGGAGACATCTATTAAGACATCTTCTAGACAGGAGACATCTATTAAGACATCTTATAGACAGGAGACATCTATTTAGACATCTTATAGATAGGAGACATCTATTTAGACATCTTATAGACAGGAGACATCTATTTAGACATCTTATAGACAGGAGACATCTATTTAGACATCTTATAGACAGGAGACATCTATTTAGACATCTTATAGACAGGAGACATCCAAAAGACATCTTCTAGACAGGAGACATCTATTTAGACATCTTATAGACAGGAGACATCCAAAAGACATCTTCTAGAAAGGAGACATCTATTTAGACATCTTATAGACAGGAGACATCCAAAAGACATCTTCTAGACAGGAGACATCTATTTAGACATCTTATAGACAGGAGACATCTATTAAGACATCTTCTAGACAGGAGACATCTATTAAGACATCTTATAGACAGGAGACATCCAAAAGACATCTTATAGACAGGAGACATCCAAAAGACATCTTATAGACAGGAGACATCTATTTAGACATCTTATAGACAGGAGACATCCAAAAGACATCTTCTAGACAGGAGACATCCAAAAGACATCTTCTAGACAGGAGACATCTTTAGACATCTTCTAGACAGGAGACATCTATTTAGACATCTTCTAGACAGGAGACATCTATTAAGACATCTTCTAGACAGGAGACATCTATTAAGACATCTTATAGACAGGAGACATCCAAAAGACATCTTATAGACAGGAGACATCCAAAAGACATCTTATAGACAGGAGACATCTATTTAGACATCTTATAGACAGGAGACATCCAAAAGACATCTTCTAGACAGGAGACATCCAAAAGACATCTTCTAGACAGGAGACATCCAAAAGACATCTTCTAGACAGGAGACATCCAAAAGACATCTTCTAGACAGGAAGCATCCAAAAGACATCTTCTAGAAAGGAGACATCTATTTAGACATCTTATAGACAGGAGACATCCAAAAGACATCTTCAAGACAGGAGACATCCAAAAGACATCTTCTAGACAGGAGACACCTATTAAGACATCTTCAAGACAGGAGACATCTATTAAGACATCTTCAACACAGGAGACATCCAAAAGACATCTTCTAGACAGGAGACATCCAAAAGACATCTTCAAGACAGGAGACATCCAAAAGACATCTTCAAGACAGGAGACATCTATTAAGACATCTTCTAGACAGGAGACATTCAAAAGACATCTTCAAGACAGGAGACATCCAAAAGACATCTTCTAGACAGGGGACATCCAAAAGACATCTTCTAGACAGGGGACATCCAAAAGACATCTTCTAGACAGGGGACATCCAAAAGACATCTTCTAGACAGGAGAGATCTATTTAGACATCTTATAGACAGGAGACATCCAAAAGACATCTTCTAGACAGGAGACATCTATTTAGACATCTTATAGACAGGAGACATCCAAAAGACATCTTCTAGAAAGGAGACATCTATTTAGACATCTTATAGACAGGAGACATCCAAAAGACATCTTCTAGACAGGAGACATCTATTTAGACATCTTATAGACAGGAGACATCCAAAAGACATCTTCTAGAAAGGAGACATCTATTTAGACATCTTATAGACAGGAGACATCCAAAAGACATCTTCTAGACAGGAGACATCTATTTAGACATCTTATAGACAGGAGACATCTATTAAGACATCTTCTAGACAGGAGACATCTATTAAGACATCTTATAGACAGGAGACATCCAAAAGACATCTTATAGACAGGAGACATCCAAAAGACATCTTATAGACAGGAGACATCTATTTAGACATCTTATAGACAGGAGACATCCAAAAGACATCTTCTAGACAGGAGACATCCAAAAGACATCTTCTAGACAGGAGACATCCAAAAGACATCTTCTAGACAGGAGACATCCAAAAGACATCTTCTAGACAGGAAGCATCCAAAAGACATCTTCTAGAAAGGAGACATCTATTTAGACATCTTATAGACAGGAGACATCCAAAAGACATCTTCAAGACAGGAGACATCCAAAAGACATCTTCTAGACAGGAGACACCTATTAAGACATCTTCAAGACAGGAGACATCTATTAAGACATCTTCAACACAGGAGACATCCAAAAGACATCTTCTAGACAGGAGACATCCAAAAGACATCTTCAAGACAGGAGACATCCAAAAGACATCTTCAAGACAGGAGACATCTATTAAGACATCTTCTAGACAGGAGACATTCAAAAGACATCTTCAAGACAGGAGACATCCAAAAGACATCTTCTAGACAGGGGACATCCAAAAGACATCTTCTAGACAGGGGACATCCAAAAGACATCTTCTAGACAGGGGACATCCAAAAGACATCTTCTAGACAGGAGAGATCTATTTAGACATCTTATAGACAGGAGACATCCAAAAGACATCTTCTAGACAGGAGACATCTATTTAGACATCTTATAGACAGGAGACATCCAAAAGACATCTTCTAGAAAGGAGACATCTATTTAGACATCTTATAGACAGGAGACATCCAAAAGACATCTTCTAGACAGGAGACATCTATTTAGACATCTTATAGACAGGAGACATCCAAAAGACATCTTCTAGAAAGGAGACATCTATTTAGACATCTTATAGACAGGAGACATCCAAAAGACATCTTCTAGACAGGAGACATCTATTTAGACATCTTATAGACAGGAGACATCCAAAAGACATCTTCTAGACAGGAGACATCTTTAGACATCTTATAGACAGGAGACATCCAAAAGACATCTTCTAGACAGGAGACATCCAAAAGACATCTTCTAGACAGGAGACATCCAAAAGACATCTTCTAGACAGGAGACATCTATTAAGACATCTTATAGACAGGAGACATCCAAAAGACATCTTCTAGACAGGAGACATCCAAAAGACATCTTATAGACAGGAGACATCCAAAAGACATCTTCTAGACAGGAGACATCTATTTAGACATCTTATAGACAGGAGACATCTTTAGACATCTTATAGACAGGAGACATCTTTAGACATCTTATAGACAGGAGACATCTATTTAGACATCTTCTAGACAGGAGACATCTATTAAGACATCTTCTAGACAGGAGACAACCAAAAGACATCTTCTAGACAGGAGACATCTATTAAGACATCTTCTAGACAGGAGACATCTATTAAGACATCTTCTAGACAGGAGCCATCTATTAAGACATCTTCTAGACAGGAGACATCTATTAAGACATCTTATAGACAGGAGACATCCAAAAGACATCTTCTAGACAGGAGACATCCAAAAGACATCTTCTAGACAGGAGACATCTATTAAGACATCTTATAGACAGGAGACATCCAAAAGACATCTTCTAGACAGGAGACATCTATTTAGACATCTTCTAGACAGGAGACATCTATTTAGACATCTTCTAGACAGGAGACATCTATTAAGACATCTTCTAGACAGGAGACATCTATTTAGACATCTTCTAGACAGGAGCCATCTATTAAGACATCTTCTAGACAGGAGACATCTATTAAGACATCTTATAGACAGGAGACATCCAAAAGACATCTTCTAGACAGGAGACATCCAAAAGACATCTTCTAGACAGGAGACATCTATTAAGACATCTTATAGACAGGAGACAACCAAAAGACATCTTCTAGACAGGAGACATCTATTTAGACATCTTATAGACAGGAGACATCTATTTAGACATCTTATAGACAGGAGACATCTATTTAGACATCTTCTAGACAGGAGACATCTATTAAGACATCTTATAGACAGGAGACATCTATTTAGACATCTTATAGATAGGAGACATCTATTAAGACATCTTCTAGACAGGAGACATCTATTTAGACATCTTATAGACAGGAGACATCTATTTAGACATCTTCTAGACAGGAGACATCTATTAAGACATCTTATAGATAGGAGACATCTATTAAGACATCTTCTAGACAGGAGACATCTATTTAGACATCTTATAGATAGGAGACATCTATTAAGACATCTTCTAGACAGGAGACATCTATTAAGACATCTTATAGACAGGAGACATCTATTTAGACATCTTATAGATAGGAGACATCTATTTAGACATCTTATAGACAGGAGACATCTATTTAGACATCTTATAGACAGGAGACATCTATTTAGACATCTTATAGACAGGAGACATCTATTTAGACATCTTATAGACAGGAGACATCTATTTAGACATCTTATAGACAGGAGACATCTATTAAGACATCTTATAGACAGGAGACATCTATTTAGACATCTTATAGATAGGAGACATCTATTAAGACATCTTCTAGACAGGAGACATCTATTTAGACATCTTATAGACAGGAGACATCTATTAAGACATCTTATAGACAGGAGACATCTATTTAGACATCTTATAGATAGGAGACATCTATTAAGACATCATCTAGTCAGGAGACATCTATTTAGACATCTTATAGATAGGAGACATCTATTAAGACATCTTCTAGACAGGAGACATCTATTTAGACATCTTCTAGACAGGAGACATCTATTAAGACATCTTCTAGACAGGAGACATCTATTTAGACATCTTATAGATAGGAGACATCTATTAAGACATCTTCTAGACAGGAGACATCTATTTAGACATCTTATAGACAGGAGACATCTATTTAGACATCTTCTAGACAGGAGACATCTATTAAGACATCTTATAGACAGGAGACATCTATTAAGACATCTTCTAGACAGGAGACATCTATTTAGACATCTTATAGACAGGAGACATCTATTTAGACATCTTCTAGACAGGAGACATCTATTTAGACATCTTCTAGACAGGAGACATCTATTTAGACATCTTATAGACAGGAGACATCTATTAAGACATCTTATAGACAGGAGACATCTATTTAGACATCTTCTAGACAGGAGACATCTATTTAGACATCTTCTAGACAGAGGACATCTATTTAGACATCTTCTAGACAGGAGACATCTATTTAGACATCTTATAGACAGGAGACATCTATTAAGACATCTTCTAGACAGGAGACATCTATTTAGACATCTTCTAGACAGGAGACATCTATTTAGACATCTTATAGACAGGAGACATCTATTTAGACATCTTCTAGACAGGAGACATCTATTTAGACATCTTATAGACAGGAGACATCTATTTAGACATCTTCTAGACAGGAGACATCTATTTAGACATCTTATAGACAGGAGACATCTATTAAGACATCTTCTAGACAGGAGACATCTATTTAGTCATCTTCTAGACAGGAGACATCTATTTAGACATCTTCTAGACAGGAGACATCTTTAGACATCTTATAGACAGGAGACATCTATTAAGACATCTTCTAGACAGGAGACATCTATTAAGACATCTTCTAGACAGGAGACATCCAAAAGACATCTTCTAGACAGGAGACATCCAAAAGACATCTTGTAGACAGAGATCTGTAGTGATCTGTAGTGAAGCTGCAGTTACACAATAGAACCACCAGGGGCTGTAAGTGCCTTCTGAAATAAAACATATTTCACTTACATTTCTCGAAATATATAAGTGATATTGTTTGTGTCGATATGCATATAACCTGTGTCTCTTTGTAAGGTGTGTTTGTATAAAATACAACTTAAAAGCCAACATGTACGCAGTGATAAGTGTAGTTCATAACCAACCAAGTACATTATAATGAGTATTTATTTATAGAGAATAACCTTATTCTTGACCCCTCGTGAGTGATTATATTCAGTCCAGTCTGACTTGAGACGAGCGGGCCTCGAACCTGGGATCCAGCAGCAGACGGGTGATGATGACGTCACAGAGGATCGTGTTTGAGCGCCTCTTGTGGTCAGAGAGTGAAACTGACCTGCACAACTCAATTATTTAACTCTACTGACAGTTCTATTGCATTTCACAAAACACAGTTCTCTGGTTGATATTAAATATGCTAAATGTGTTCGTGACCTACTGTTGGTCTTAGTTTTTACGGTATCTCTTAAAGATTTCCTCACAATTTAGTTGAGTTTAATTTTTATTTTATTAATTGTGTTAAATTTAATTGTGTTCCTCCCAAGTGAAAAGTGTTTCTCTCTCATCTCTTATAAACGTCAACACATTTTTCTTAATGATCTTTAATAAATCGTTTGAATATTTCTTGTCCAGTCAGCGGTTGAGTACGTGATGACGCTCGGTGACGTCACAACCCGGAAGCGCGGGTCAGCTGATCATGAGTGCTGCAGCATGAGCGCGTCCCGTTTGAAGCGCGTCGCGATTATCGCGCTGTTCGTCGCGTTGTGGAGTGTTTGTGACGCGCTGTTTCCTCGCGAATCTCCCAGCAGAGAAGTGAAACATGTGACCGGGATCTGGAGCTTCAGAGCGGATCTCTCTCCGGACCGGAACCGCGGATTTGAGCAAGAATGGTTCAAGAGTCCACTAACAGAGGTTCTGTAAACTGTACACATCTGACTCTTTATTTATTATTATTATTATTTATTGTTATTATTATTATTATTATTATTGTTATTTATTGTTATTATTATTATTATTATTATTATTTATTGTTATTATTTGTTATTATTATTTATTATTATTGTTATTTATTATTATTATTATTATTATTATTATTATTTATTATTATTGTTATTTATTATTATTATTATTATTATTATTTATTATTATTTATTATTATTTATTGTTATTATTATTATTATTATTATTATTATTATTATTATTGTTATTTAGTGTTATTATTATTATTATTATTATTGTTATTATTTATTATTATTATTATTATTATTATTATTTATTGTTATTATTATTATTATTATTATTATTATTATTATTATTATTTATTGTTATTATTATTTATTGTTATTATTGTTATTATTATTATTTATTATTATTATTATTATTATTATTATTATTATTATTATTTATTGTTATTATTATTATTATTATTATTATTTTTTATTATTGTTGTTATTATTATTATTATTTATTAATTATTATTTTATTATTGTTGTTATTATTATTATTATTTATTATTATTGTTATTATTATTATTAATTATTATTATATTAATATTTATTATTATTATTTATTATTATTATTATTATTATTATTATTGTGTACAGATAGTGTGACTATACATAAAAGAGTAAACAGTCTGAAGTAATAGCACACACACATGTTTACACTTTATTCATCTCTGAGACATCAGTGAGACACCTGTGAGACACCTGTGAGACATCTCTTAGAAATCTCTGAGACATCTGTGAGACACCTGTGAGACACCTCTGAGACACCTGTGAGACATCTCTTAGAAATCTGTGAGACACCTGTGAGACATCTGTGAGACATCTCTGAGACACCTCTGTGACATCTGTGAGACATCTCTTAGAAATCTCTGAGACATCTGTGAGACACCTCTTAGAAATCTCTGAGACACCTGTCAGACATCTGTGAGACATCTCATAGAAATCTCTGAGACATCTGTGAGACACATCTTAGACACCTCTGAGACATCTGTGAGACATCTCTTAGAAATCTCTGAGACATCTGTGAGACACCTCTGAGACACCTGTGAGACACCTCTGAGACACCTGTGAGACATCGGTGAGATGCCTGTGAGACATCTCTTAGACACCTCTTAGACATCTGTGAGACATCTCTTAGAAATCTCTGAGACACCTCTGAGACACCTCTGAGACACCTGTGAGACATCTCTTAGACACCTCTTAGACATCTGTGAGACATCTCTGAGACATCTGTGAGACACCTCTTAGACACCTCTGAGACATCTCTGAGACATCTCTTAGACATCACTTAGAAATCTCTGAGACACCTCTGAGACACCTCTGAGACATCTCTTAGACACCTCTGAGACATCTCTTAGACACCTCTGAGACATCTCTTAGACACCTCTGAGACACCTCTGAGACACCTCTTAGACACCTCTGAGACATCTCTTAGACATCACTTAGAAATCTCTGAGACACCTCTGAGACACCTCTGAGACACCTCTGAGACATCTCTTAGACACCTCTGAGACATCTCTTAGACACCTCTGAGACATCTCTTAGACACCTGTGAGACACCTCTGAGACACCTCTGAGACACCTCTGAGACACCTGTGAGACATCTCTTAGACACCTCTTAGACATCTGTGAGACATCTCTTAGAAATCTCTGAGACACCTCTGAGACACCTCTTAGACACCTGTGAGACATCTCTTAGACACCTCTGAGACATCTCTTAGACACCTCTGAGACATCTGTGAGACACCTCTGAGACATCTGTGAGACACCTCTGAGACATCTGTGAGACACCTCTGAGACACCTCTTAGACACCTCTGAGACATCTCTTAGACACCTCTGAGACATCTCTTAGACACCTCTGAGACATCTGTGAGACACCTCTGAGACATCTGTGAGACACCTCTGAGACACCTCTTAGACACCTGTGAGACATCTCTTAGACATCTCTTAGACATCACTTAGAAATCTCTGAGACACCTCTGAGACATCTCTTAGACACCTCTGAGACATCTCTTAGACACCTCTGAGACATCTCTTAGACACCTCTGAGACATCTGTGAGACACCTCTGAGACACCTCTGAGACACCTCTGAGACACCTGTGAGACATCTCTTAGACACCTCTTAGACATCTGTGAGACATCTCTTAGAAATCTCTGAGACACCTCTGAGACACCTCTTAGACACCTGTGAGACATCTCTTAGACACCTCTGAGACATCTCTTAGACACCTCTGAGACATCTGTGAGACACCTCTGAGACATCTGTGAGACACCTCTGAGACATCTGTGAGACACCTCTGAGACACCTCTTAGACACCTCTGAGACACCTCTTAGACACCTCTGAGACACCTCTTAGACACCTCTGAGACATCTCTTAGACACCTCTGAGACATCTGTGAGACACCTCTGAGACATCTGTGAGACACCTCTGAGACATCTGTGAGACACCTCTGAGACACCTCTTAGACACCTGTGAGACATCTCTTAGACACCTCTTAGACATCTGTGAGACATCTCTTAGAAATCTCTGAGACACCTCTGAGACACCTCCTAGACACCTGTGAGACATCTCTTAGACACCTCTGAGACATCTCTTAGACACCTCTGAGACATCTGTGAGACACCTCTGAGACATCTGTGAGACACCTCTGAGACACCTCTTAGACACCTGTGAGACATCTCTTAGACACCTCTTAGACATCTGTGAGACATCTCTTAGAAATCTCTGAGACACCTCTGAGACACCTCTTAGACACCTCTGAGACATCTCTTAGACACCTCTTGAGACATCTCTTAGACACCTCTGAGACATCTGTGAGACACCTCTGAGACATCTGTGAGACACCTCTGAGACATCTGTGAGACACCTCTGAGGCATCTGTGTGACACCTGGGAGACATCTGTGAGACATGTGTGAGACACCTCTTAGACACACCTCTTAGACACCTCTGAGACATCTCTTAGACACCTCTGAGACATCTCTTAGACACCTCTGAGACATCTGTGAGACACCTCTGAGACATCTGTGAGACACCTCTGAGACATCTCTTAGACACCTCTGAGACATCTGTGAGACACCTCTGAGACATCTGTGAGACACCTCTGAGACATCTCTTAGACACCTCTGAGACATCTGTGAGACACCTCTGAGACATCTCTTAGACACCTCTGAGACATCTGTGAGACACCTCTGAGACATCTGTGAGACACCTCTGAGGCATCTGTGTGACACCTGTGAGACATCTGTGAGACATGTGTGAGACACCTCTTAGACACATCTCTTAGACATCCCTGAGAAATCGCTGAAAAGTCTGAGGTCAAATGTCATATAAAAATCTTGAAGATGTCTGTAAATTTCTTGATGAATGTGCACAGCAGACCTTACAGATGGTAATAAATCACATTTTGTTTAAAGAATAAACAGGTAGTGGATTGTTGTGCAAATATTGTGGTGTTTCATAATACAAAGTTGTGTAAATGTGTGTGAACACACAACCGAGCTTGTTCCTTCATTCAACACAACTCTTTCCTTCACATTGCATTATAAAATCTCCTTTAATGAATTCATAAAAGTGAATGATTAGTTGGTTTATATTGTTTGTGTCCTTCCAGAGCGGCCCTGTGATTGACATGCCCGTGCCATCCAGCTACAATGACATCACACAAGATGCCAAAATCCGGGACTTCATTGGCTGGGTTTGGTACGAGAGAGAGGTGTGGGTGCCTAACCGCTGGATCCAGGATCAGGGAACACGGATCGTTCTCCGTGTGGGAAGCGCACACTATTATGCCGTGCTTGTGCGTGAGACGCTGACCTCTGCCATCTGCATGTGTGTTGTGTGATGTTTGTCAAATATATCCCTGTGCGCCTCAAACGTTTTCTCCCGTTTTTCCTTTATTAACCTTATTTCAGAGATATTATTTCAGATCCGTTTTTAATTACACCTAAAAACTGATCTTTTCCGGCTACACCTAACTCATTTCTTTTCTAACTACTCACTCTATCTAAAAAAAAAATCTTTTGTAACTTCTCTCTCTGTGTAACTCGGTAACATTGTTGTAGCACTTGTTCACCTATTGTTGTATCGGCTATTTACCGCTTCATTGTCTCCTCGACTATTGTAAGTCGCTTTGGATAAAAGCGTCTGCTAAATGACTAAATGTAAATGTAAATTATATATATATGTATAGTATTATCTACCAGCAGTGCTTGCTTTTCCCTTTTTAATTGTGACACTATGATCTGTGATGTTTTTATTTGACAGTGGGTTAACGGGGTTAAGATGACAGAACATGAGGGCGGTCACCTTCCCTTCGAGGCCGACATCAGCAGCGTGCTCCGGCAGACTTCCTCCAACCCGTGTAGAATCACCATCGCCGTGAACAACACTTTGACTTTACAGACTCTTCCACCAGGGACCATCCAATACCTGACAGACCGGACCAGGTGATGTCAGAGGAACTAACTCGACTGTTGTTGAACATTTTCCATGAATCTTGAACGAGTGTTTCCCTTACAGATATCCTGCTGGCTACTTTGTTCAAAACACTAACTTTGATTTCTTCAACTACGCTGGCATACACCGATCTGTCGTGCTTTACACCACTCCGCAGGTTCATGTCGATGACATCACAGTGGAGACGTCATTCGCTGACAATATCGGTAATCTTAAATCAACTTTTGGAAAAGAAAGCAAAGTCTTCTCTTTGTTTTACTGTCACCTCTGAACTCGGTACACCTGACTCTCTGTCTGTATGTGTGTCACAGGGCTGGTCACTTACAATGTCTCCGTTTTGGGAAGTTTTAAATCTAACGTGAAAGTGACACTGTCAGCAAAAGATGGGCGATGTGTAGCCTCAGCCAACGGGAGCAGAGGAGTGCTCAAGGTCATGGATGTGAATCTCTGGTGGCCGTATCTGATGCATGAAAGCCCTGCTTATCTCTATTCAATGGAGGTTAGTGACAACATTCAACCCTTGTGTAGCTCAGACTCGGTCAACTCATCTGTCTGGGTTTGGCTTCTCTAGGTTCAGGTAACGGCTGAGGACGGACAGACAGATTTTTACACTCTTCCTGTGGGGATTCGCACTGTCAAAGTCACCAGCACAGAGTTCCTGATCAACAACAAGCCGTTTTACTTCCATGGGGTTAATAAACATGAAGACTCAGATGTGAGTACCAGCAGAGGGCAGAACACAGATTTCACACTTTCCCTTGAAGTCTTATAGGATCAAGAATGAAATCAATGAAATTAATTTTGGATTTAATTCAGTTTCCTTTAAGAATCACTTTTAAAGACTTTACAAACCCATTTTTAGACCCATACTCAAAGATTTCCATGAAACTAAAGTAGTTTTTTGACTAATGGTGGTGTCTCAGATCCGGGGGAAAGGATTTGATTGGCCGCTGCTGGTGAAGGACTTTAACCTGATTAAATGGATGGGGTCAAACTCGTTCCGCACCAGTCACTACCCATACGCTGAAGAAGTCCTGCAGATGGCCGACCGCCACGGCATCGTGGTTATAGATGAATGTCCTGGAGTCGGTATTAAAGACATGTAAGACATTCAACGCACGCACACACACAGCTTCAAGGCTAAATTGTAAGAAATTCTTATAAAGACTTGATCTGTAGCATCTGATCAGCGACAATCTGTAAATGTTTTTGGGTTTGTTTATTCAGACGCAGTTTTGGGAACGTCTCTCTGGCTCATCACCTGACGGTCATGAAGGAGTTGGTCAGACGTGATAAGAATCATCCTTCTGTGGTCATGTGGTCGGTGGCCAATGAGCCGGCGGCTGAAATGCCACCCGCAGAATTTTATTTCAAGTGAGACAACTGCACATGAATCAAGAATTACTATATGATCATGTCTCCTTTTTTACTCTTTCATCTGTTTCATCTTTTGAGAAATGTCTCAGTCGTTTTGTGTTCATAGAATGAAAGAGAAGTCAATATGGGTTCAGTCATGGAAAAAAATCATGGAATTTTAAGATGTCATTTTCCAGGCCTGTATAAGTTTTGACAGCTGTGTTTTTCTGTAGGGAACTTGTGTCTTACACTAAGTCTCTGGACATGACTCGACCCGTAACCTTTATCACAGACAGCAACTACGCCAGAGATAAAGGGGTGAAGATGTTTCCAACATTTATTTTGAGCAACCATTTCAAATGTTTCTCTTCTTGGATCTCTTTATCATGTGAAAGTGAAGGTTTTGACAAAGCTTTGGATAATTGTTGTATTTTCTGTCGCAGGCACCGTATGTGGATGTTATCTGTGTGAACAGCTACTTCTCATGGTATCATGACCCCGGTCACACAGAGGTCATCAGCATTCAGCTTAACACTCAGTTTGAGAACTGGTTTGGAAAATACCAGAAACCCATAATACAGAGCGAGTATGGAGCGGACGCTGTGCCCGGTCTGCACCACGTAAGCCTACATTTATTCATATAGATTTCTGCTCATCCCAGTGAACACGCATACAGATCAATACATATCTAGATGAATAAATGTGTTTGTATCAACGACTGTGGCAGTGATGGTATTTGTTGTTTTGCAGGATCCACCCATGATGTTTACAGAGGAATATCAGAAAACGGTCCTGCAGAACTACCACAACGTGTTCGACCAGAAGAGGAAAGAGTATGTGATTGGAGAACTCATCTGGAACTTTGCTGACTTTATGACGACTCAAAGTAAGAATGAAAATTATTATTTCCTTTTATTCACAACCGGCTCTTCAGTTTGCCTTTAGCAATTTTTCTCATTGTGTTTCTCTACAGGCATCACCCGGGTGGTTGGGAATAAGAAGGGAATCTTCACCCGCCAGCGACAGCCCAAAGCCGCAGCTTTTCTACTAAGAGAGCGTTACTGGAGAATCGCCAATGAGACGGGTATGCTGCCCACCTGGACCAGATACCCCTGCCCATGATAAGATGCCTTATATATCCTGCACATGTGAACTGTGATCCATATGTTTTCATATTTGTGTGGTTGTGTAATGAATCTGAATGCTGTTTGTCCTGTATCTTTTAAATGCAGAAACTATATCAGAATAGGAAAATGTTTTCAGTAAGAAGAGACATTTCTAGATGACCACTGCAGTGCATTCAAACGGGTGAAATGTCATTGTTACATTTGGGGAAAACATCTGATTATCCTTTGATGCTATTGCAATGACTTCCATTTCAACAAAATCATTGTTAAACATTCCTGTGATATATCTATATGATTGACTCTGTTTTTATATGTCCTGACAGTATACCAACGAAAAAATGGACACAAAAGTTTTCTGTACACAAAAGGTTGAGATGAAATGTGAATGTGAGCTTTCAGTGCCTGGTTCAGTATAATAAATACACTTTTTATGTGCGTCTTTTGATAACAAGCATTACGGGATGTCGGACTGTGTGAGTGAGATCAACGTTTTGTCTTTCTAATGAAAAATGTTTTTTTTTGTTAAAAAAGCTAATGAATCATTTCAGAGTTTTTCAGGGATGTCATGAGTTTACCGCACCAAATAAATCACAATAAATCACAGCATAATGAGGGGTTTCATCCTGTTCATTTTAAAAGTAATCGATATTATTCTATGTATGTTTTTGCCATAGAAAGGGGTCAGAGACGTGACATGTTGAGGAATGTTTTAATGACAGAGTGGATCCACACGACAATGACACGCTTTTATTGTAGTCTCCTCAAAGCTGATTCCCGTGTTTTTACGTCCTTCATAACACATACGAAAATACAGCAGTTTTACGTCAACTCAGATCTGGCAAATACAGAAGCAAACCTAAACACTTTATTTCCACAAAAATACCTTGCAAAGGTGCATTCCCAAATACCGACCCATGGAATCTCCAGTCCTGTACATTGTTTTCTTTATCTAATAAAATAAGCTATCACATTAACAGTCTGTACATGTGAAGGGTCTTGTGTCATTGACTGGCCCAACACTTACATCAGAAAATAAAAAAGGGAACCAAATACCATCAAATTATCCGATGGGGAAAGAGCGACACCAAAGTAAATAATACCGACACAAGTTTTATCAAGAGAAAGATCGAGCTGTTTCACCAGACATTGTCATTTTGGTATATTGAGGTTTAGCTTGCATGATGATGGAACATATTAACAAGATATTTAAACATCTCCAATCGATTTCTAAACGTCAGAATTTCCAATTTTCCATGACTCTGTGGACTAAAGGCACTTTTCTTGACATCTGAACACATGAAGGCAACTCATTTCTTGGGGGTTAATATTGTTTGGTTATCAATGAGGTTAAAAATATCTCTTGTGTTCTGCAGAAGAAACTTATAGAGGTTTGGAATGACACGAGAGTGAATAAATAATAAAGATTTCTCAGTTTTGGATGAACTCTCTTAACATCACTGAAGGTTCAAACAAACTCATGTTGAGTTGTATGTACTCAAAACCTCACAACTTAAAGTTAAGGTCTGAACCACAGCAGACAATTGATGGTAAAACGGGCGATGTTAACAGTACGAATGTGAGGCAACACAAACACGCTACACAAGCAAACACAACCAGCCCGGTTTACATGTGACAGATTGATTCTTAGTGTCTGACCATCCCAAAACATTTGCCTCAATACTGAGAATTATGGGTAGATGAGGGTGAAGTATAATGGGGGTAAAATCCTTCACAGTAGTCCAGTACATGAAAAATGTGATGTGACCTGCACGAAAAAGAGACAAAACCATATGACAACATAAAGCCTTTATAGCTTTGAAACATGAACTGACACAAATAAACTGGAGATGTTTTCTATTGGCTTTACAGGATAAAAAGGAACGCTTAAAGAGAAATTAGAATAGAGTTAAACTGAACTATAAATAAGATGACACGCCAGGAATGGAATAAAGCTCATCCCAAAACTGTTTTGCCACATTCTCTTCTTTCATCATAACATTAAAATAGACAAGTAGTTATTTTGCTTAGCCGTCACATTTGTAATTGTTATTTTAGACAACGTGTGCGCAATCATTTCACGGTTATCAATACCAAAGCTGCACACGGATCAATTTGGCATCAGAAACGCTGCCAGAGATGTACAAAATATCATTTCTAGCATTTAGTGACGTTTAGTTTGGTTCAAGACTGGACTTTTTAATTTCAGAGAATAAGTTGCTGTTACACACAAATTCTAGCATTGGCTTTGCTTAATTCTGGAATAAAATATTCCCACGTTTTTTTTTTTAAAAACACTGGCTGAAAGTGACTGCAGCTTGGGACATCTGTTGTTCATTTCCGCTTTAATATTACAATAGGAAAACACAATCTAGTTGGGAATATTGCTTTGCGGCAGCTATTTACAGAAGTGCGAAGAAACATAAAAAAGTAGTCACAGACAAATCTGATCTACACACATACAGCTCACATTCTTCCATGTTTACGAGTGGTCCTCTTCTGAAATAATAAAAATCAGTAAACATAAAAAATTACGCTTTTATTTCTCATGTTCAATAATAATAATAATCCTTTCTTTTCTGGGAATCAACATCAGGATCAATCATGTTTACCCTTTATAAACCATTAAAGTCCGACTGGAATCTGCTCGACACGAGGAGCAAAGACTCGACCAGCGGATTCAAGTAAACAGAATCTCCAAGTCTCACATTTATCCGTGTTCTCTTCTTTATTTTATTCCTCAAAGAAAGGACGCCCTCTTCCAAGTGTACTGACTGGTGATTTTGTTAGCGTGTGTGGTTTTGTGACTGATCCCTCGCCATCAAACCTCATTCTCTGGAAAACAACCAAAGCTGACGAGAACTAAAACTAAACCGAGACTTGTGTTTCTGTTGTCAACTCCTTCCTTGCGATGCATTACACCTGTGATCAGTGGCCCCTAAACATGACATTTTCCTTTCCTTATTAATTTTTTCGTTTGTTATACACACACAACAGAATGAACATTTGTTTGGAAGCAAGGTCTTCTGGTGGCAAGTCAGAATTAAAGAGGTTTGAGGAGGACCTCCCTGCTTGTTTAGATGTTGTCATACTCCGGTGGTTTTGGTCTAGTCTCTTTTTTCTTGAAGCTGTAGTTTCCAGGCCTCGTTCAAGTAAACCAGTCGCTTGTAGTTCAGCACAAACAGAATGAAGTTCAGTGCATATGTGGTCACACAGATGATGCAGAAGTCCTTCAGGACGAAGTAAAGAATATAGCACAGGTAGATGGAGCCCATTACTGACGCGATGGATGTGGTCATCAAAATCAAAGCGGCCATAGCGCTGGCCGTCAAACCTGCACACAAACACAGCAGTTAGTGAAAGACGACACAACACAGTTACACTGCATCATGATACCAGAATACCAGGATTTCATTTGTGATGTTAACATGCGCACACACACAGGTTCACACACCTTCACGAGTGTACAGGTAGAGATGCACAAATAAAACTTAGTAAGTTGATGATAAACAACAATCAATAAATTATAATATCTACATTACCACTTTGAATTTTAATACCAAACTGATTTGTAGAAGTCTTTGGAGAAATATGAAGCATAAAAAATAATTTTTGTATGGGACTAAAATAATAAACATTCACAGGAGTTATGCTGATAGTAAAATATCCAAAACAAATCTCATCAAAAAGCTGAACAATTTTACAATCTTTAAATAATCACTGTATTTAGTTCCCACGTACTGCCAGACGTACAAAATCGAATTATGTAATCGTGATCCCGATTAGTTTTTCGCTCAATTGTGCTTGTAAAATATCACATTAAAGATATACTGCTCAGCCCTGGGTTTAAACATCATTGTGATCATAAAGAATATTTGAAAATGGGGACAAACAAAACACAATAAATGGTCATTTATTCACCAATTTAATTCCCTTTTACATTCTTAACCTTGAAAATGTTTAACCTAAAATGCTGTCAACTTGCAAGGAATTTTATTTACTTTAGAATATCTGTAATATCAAATGAACGACTCTGGGTGACCCCCCTTTGTGTACAAATGTTTAGGGGTCAGAGTTCATTTAAACCTGTCTTTGACATAGTCCTGTGTTCCTCCTGTGTCTGTATAACTAAAGAAATGTTTTTGCCGAACAGACATCAATAAACACAGCTCGTTTACTAGTCATAGTCATGGAATTTTATAAGACCTGAGTGGGACAAACGGCAGGACAGACTCATGTCTGAGATTTCAGACGCTGTGACAAAAAATACCTGTGAGAGAGGTTAGAAAACAACTTCAAATGTCTGCTGGTGCAATAAACCCATAGTTCATACACAAGTTAATTATTGCATTTGATTTATGTTATCATGAAAGGATTTTTGCAGAGGACGACCTCCTCCTTGAGCAACACGTGATCTCTCCTGAAGATTTTAGAAAGCACTTTCATTTTAATTTTACAACATCTGCATTGAGAGTGTGCCTTCAATATATTAAAGCCATGCCTCCATGAATGTTTCATTTTATAACAAAACCTATATTTCTTTCAAACAAGGGAGCAAACAATCTCTTGATTCTTTCACAGAATTTAAATAAAGAATGAGGCTGTGCAATAAAATGTAAAATAGATAGAGAACTGCACACGAGTATTGTTTTAGCAATATACTATATTTTTCTTCAGTTGAAGAACAAATTCGTATTGTGTTCTGGTGGTTAGAGAGTTTGACTTGTGAGCAGAAGGTTGTTGGTTTCATTCTCAGGTCAGACAATAACTGATGTGTTCTTGAAGACATCTTAGCCCTGTTTACTCTGCTCTGTGAAAGATGTCCACTGCATAATACTGTATGTCACTTTGGATAAAAAGCATCTGCCAAATGAATAAATGTAAGTGTAGAATAATTGGTTGTTTGTCACATGTATAAGACACACATTTCTGATCACAAGAACAAAAAGGCATATTTAACTTGAATAAGTTTCCTTTGAGAATTTCAGCTTAAGGGTGTGTGTTTGTGTGTGTGGCTCAAGTACTGATCATGTGTTATTCTTTGGAAAGCACCGGGGGAAATCTTACCCAGTAACAGTTGAAAGACATAGAATAATATTCCATAGACACTGTTTGGCTGGTTTAATGCACTATCGTTCCCAAAGATGCTCCCCAACAGTCCAAATCCACGACCCCATCTGAAGAAAATGACAGAACACAAAACAAAGTCAGACACAAATCACATAACATCTATAAATATTAATAATGCTCCGAGTGATCTGGGCATCCCTTGGGAACACGAGCACAAGAGCATCATCTTTGCCCTAAATCAAAATGATTCGACCATTAAATCATTTTGATTTTGCGTATTAGGAACAATGTTCGCCTTTAGCTATGAAAGAGACTATTCTGTCCTAATATCTTTAGAAAAGAAGCTAAGCAAGTGTTAATGGTTCTCAGGCCAGTGTTTTATAAACTTTAGAGTTTTACATTCTAAACAAACGTTAAATTAATAAGAAAATTCAACTTATCAGAAAAAGCCTCGTTTCAGAATCAAATCAATGAAAATATGTAATTTGTACAGCGTGTGACCAACGACTTGAAGGATCCATCGACAGAAATGAATTATACTACTATATTACTAGAATATTAGAGTTGTATAAAAGACTTACATACTAAACAAATATGTTTTTATGATCTTTTATTTCTCTCTACACACATAATTCACCGCCATGTTTCTAAAGCATCCTTTAGCGAACAAAAGGCTTTGTGTCATGTATACATGTTATTTTGTTTGAGAAGAAATCTTTGTCCTGTGTCAGCAACCGTATTGTTTTGAAAGGGAGGGTAAGCGGTGGAATTTGTTACCTATCAACTATAGGTCTTTTAAATACACAATGAGATATTAAATATTGAACAATAAATGTTTATTACTCTTCACAAGGAAGTTAGATTACATCACTTTCACATGTTTGAACTTTTGCTCTGCCAACACAACGGTGCCTATAAATCTTCCATCACTAATGGATCTGGAATTATAGGTAATCCTTTACCAGTTTTACGCTTTTTGAAGACAACGTCTTAAAAATGGTTAAAATCACACTAACTTGAAAAAAAGAATAGAATCCTGATGGTAGAAGATAACTTTTGTTTTAACAGCTGTATTTGGGTGTAGTGGGGCTTATTGCTCCCTTTATTGACATTGCTGACACTTAACATAATTCACATTTATTTAAAACAACAGTTTACATATTAGCTGACCAACACAATGGTCAAGCCATAAGATGATTCCTGTAAAAAAATGCTCTGGATTCTTTCAAGAGAGAGCCTGATTGTGTAATATTCCTGTAAACCTTCAGCCGGCTGAAGTTTGTTTAGTTGTTTTCCCCACGGGCCGTCTGCTTTATCAGAACTTCCTGCAAAGCACCATGAACCACAAGGTCCCACTGCGAGCACACATCACATCTGAAGCAATGCAAATATAAAACTCTCTATAATGCAATATACATAACTGTCTGATCCAACACTGCCGTATTCTTCTAGTGAGGGAGGTTTGAATATCTGTGGATGCAAATATGAAGTGAGAGACACTATTAACTCTACAGAACCAGAACCATATGGCCGATTCTCACAAAACACTTTTCATCTAAATTCTTTAAAGACTATTACATGTCTAAAGGCATTACTTCTAAAAGTCTTAAGAATTCTCATTCCCACAGCCACAACTAAAACTATCTAAGATAGTTTTTAATACTCAAACATAAGACATTAATAATTGTATAGTGTTGTCTACTCTTATACATTTACAAATGTTTAAATATGTTATCTAAGGTAAGAAATATACAGTATGATCATTGTGTTACTGGATTTGTATACTTTATGAGAATCACACATATGTGTTTTCTACATGATCTCTGTTACGTCTTATAACATTCTTCTGAAAATGTAAGCATTTAAGTATTAAATTCCTCTCATATCTATAACTAATACTGATGATGTTGTTCCTGAATGACAGAGAAATTAGTTATATTCTCACAATGAGAAACAGATCAAAACATTAACTTAAAATCCTAATATTATTCTTATAATTCAGTTTCTTAAGATGTGATGACATGAATATATTGTGGATTTATTCATACTGACAGACGTTCTATTACTAAATAACTATGTATTATGATAAATAAACACCTGTCATGATGTAATAACATGTATTATGATAAATAAACACATGTTATAATGTAAACACATGTATAATGATAAATAAACACATGTTATAATGTAATAACATGTATAATGATAAATAAACACATGTTATAATGTAATAACATGTATAATGATAAATAAACACATGTTATAATGTAATAACATGTATAATGATAAATAAACACATGTTATAATGTAATAACATGTATAATGATAAATAAACACATTTTATAATGTAAACACATGTATAATGATAAATAAACACCTGTTATAATGTAATAACATGTATAATGATAAATAAACACATGTTATAATGTAAACACATGTATAATGATAAATAAACACATGTTATAATGTAATAACATGTATAATGATAAATAAACACATGTTATAATGTAATAACATGTATAATGATAAATAAACACATGTTATAATGTAAACACATGTATAATGATAAATAAACACATGTTATAATGTAATAACATGTATTATGATAAATAAACACATGCTATAATGTAAAAACATGTATAATGATAAATAAACACATGTCATGATGTAATAACATGTATAATGATAAATAAACACCTGTCATGATGTAATAACATGTATTATGATAAATAAACACATGCTATAATGTAAAAACATGTATAATGATAAATAAACACCTGTCATGATGTAATAACATGTATAATGATAAATAAACACCTGTCATGATGTAATAACATGTATAATGATAAATAAACACATGTTATAATGTAATAACATGTATAATGATAAATAAACACATGTTATAATGTAATAACATGTATAATGATAAATAAACACCTGTCATGATGTAATAACATGTATAATGATAAATAAACACATTTTATAATGTAAAAACATGTATAATGATAAATAAACACATTTTATAATGTAATAACATGTATAATGATAAATAAACACCTGTCATGATGTAATAACATGTATAATGATAAATAAACACATGTTATAATGTAATAACATGTATAATGATAAATAAACACATTTTATAATGTAAAAACATGTATAATGATAAATAAACACATGTTATAATGTAATAACATGTATAATGATAAATAAACACATGTTATAATGTAATAACATGAATGGTGTGTAATGTAATGTCTGATCTCCAGTCAGATCACTAAACATGGCACATGTATAACATGTACACTAGTACACAAGTGAAGCACACTATTAAGTGATTGATTATTAGGGTGTGTCAATCAATCACATCCATCTTAAAGGTTACACAAAGTTAAATCCTGACTGGAAAAACTCACCATACATGACCATAAGAAGAAATAACACAACCTATATAACAATCAGCACTATAATAAGGTTAATAAATACATTAAATGTTGTGTTTTATTATTTATTTCGTCATAATCAGAGATCCGGTGCAGTCCTACACAACTCTGTGACAGATTAGCAGTTAGCATTAGCAGCTTTATTTCTGTCCATAAAACGAAAGCCACAAACACAAATAAGTGTTTAATATCACAAACAGATGAATGTTTATTTATATTCGTGTTTAACAAAACAAGAGATGATAAAGTGCGCCAGACACCGGAAATACAAGGTTTAATGTGAAGAGATTTTCAGTCAGCGGCCCGGCGCGTCTCAACAACACAACGAGTCCCCTTGAAAGGCAGCACACTGAGACACGTCACAACATGAGCACGAGCGCTGAACACGAGCTGTCTAGAGAGGGAACGGTCAGCGCGTTGAGACGCGACTCTCTTACCTGGACGTGAAGACTTTAGAGCAGCTAAACCAGCTGCTGACGTCACACATGGCGCGGTAGTTGACGTCGCGGGATTTTTCCTTCTCTACGTGAAACGCGTAACAGGACAAAAGAATTCCTGTGACGCACACCAGCAGCCGCACTATCCTCTCCCAGCGAGGGGTAGACACTCGCAAGACGGGCGCCGCCATTTTTCCCGGCCTGTGCACAAGCGCGCGGCGCGGCGGGAACTGAGCTGGGCGGGCGACGTGGAACAGCGTCGAGGCGCGTCATAGCGCTGAGGGGCGTGGCCTGCTGGGAGCTCCAGGGCCGTTGGTGTGCAGTGGGTGTGGTCTGTTGGACAGTGGGCGTGGTCTGTTGGATAGAGGGTGTGGTCTGTTGGACAGTGGGTGTGGTCTGATGGACAGTGGGTGTGGTCTGGTGGACAGTGGGTGTGGTCTGATGGACAGTGGGTGTGGTCTGTTGGGCAGTGGGTGTGGTCTGTTGGGCAGTGGGTGTTGTCTGTTGGACAGAGGGTGTGGTCTAAAGGACAGTGGGTGTGGTCTGTTGGATAGAGGGTGTGGTCTGTTGGACAGTGGGCGTGGTCTGTTGGATAGAGGGTGTGGTCTGTTGGACAGTGGGTGTGGTCTGTTGGACAGTGGGCGGGGTCGGAAAACGTCTCGCCATTCTTGGGTCAGTGGGGGCCGGTCAGGGGTCACCGTGGGGTCATTTATAGTCCAGTTGTGCCTTGTGTTGTGTTTTGTATGTGTGTTTCATTACAAACTGATGATTAATAACCGGCTACACCTAACTCACTAACTCACTTCTTTTCTAACTACTCACTCTATCAAAAAAAAAATAATAAATAAATAAAAACCTTTTGTAACTTCTCTCTCTGTGTAACTTGGTAACATTGTTGTAGCACTTGTTCACCTATTGTTGTATCGGCTATTTACCGCTTCATTGTCTCCTCGACTATTGTAAGTCGCTTTGGATAAAAGCGTCTGCTAAATGACTAAATGTAAATGTAAATGGCTTTGGATAAAAGCGTCTGCTAAATGACTAAATGTAAATGTAAATGTAATCGAATTGATATGTATTTAATGGGTTAACTTATTTATGTAATGTCATAAAACAGTTTATTCAACTTTGCATTTCCACAAGGCCAAATTCATGCAATTTACATTTACATTTAGGCATTGAGCAGACGCTTTTATCTAAAGAATCCAGGAGACAATGAAACAGAGGTGACAAAAGGAGAAAAAGTGTCACAGCGAGAGAAAAGCTGTGTTTTTATCATTAGACAGTAAGAAAAGAGTTTATTCGTGGGTTTGGTGTAGACTTTGAATCGAAAGACTGAAACTTCTGAAAACATTTGAGTGTCAAGGCCTTAATAAATGAATTATGATGACCTGTGAATTAATCATTATAGAAAGCCATGCCTTGATAATAACAGATATTACACAGTATAGTTTTATTGATGTCCAAATAAAAGTGTGATAAGCATCAAGAATGCTGTAAAATGCAATGCACTGTGGTTTCTTACTACTGCAAACTATTTCATTTATTAATTTACTAAAATTGAATTGAATTGAATTTCTTCTGCAGAACAACATTTGACTGGCATTGGTTTTGTATATGATGGGTACCAATATCGATGACAAATACATTATGATTGTTTTTTGTTGTTGTTGCGTTTTGTTAGGTTGTACATGATTGGTTGTGTCACATTTTGATGCCTTAAATAGGTTTAATTATTTGTATAATTATAACGAGACTACATTTAGAACGATATGAAGATTTGGACTTCCCCAAAATGATCAAACAAGAAATAAATGTGAAAGGTAAATGAGTTGACTGGATTTTCACGCCACAAGCACACAAAGCTTGACTGTGTTCATCAATCCGGTTTAGTTTGCATTGTGAATCTTCAATTCATTAATGAATCTATTACTAAAACAAAAGGATAATGTGTCTTAAGGTGGGGTGACCAAACATCTCATGAGGTGTGTCATGGTATCTCAACAATTTAACAATGTTCTCTTCAGTTGTAACTGGTGGAAGAAAATATCCAGCAGTCTCGTGTGTGTGTGTGTGTGTGTGTGTGTGTGTGTGTGTGTGTGTGTGTGTGTGTGTGTGTGTGTGTGTGTGTGTGTGTGGCCACACGTCACGTCACTTTCTCTCTTGTTTGTGAGTTATAACGTGTTTAAAGTTAATCAACTAAATTTGATAGCAACAAATTTGTAGTTTAATACATAATTTCATTACAATACAAATTTTGTGTACATTCACATACATTCATATATTTAGGGGAAAAAATAAGAGTAATTGCAATTCCACTTTTAATTATATAAATCATTAGTGTGTATGTATTGGATGAACAACAATTAAATTACTAAATAATTATAATTACAATTTTTATGCATTTAAATTGTTAGTGAATCTAGACAAAAACATTCCCCAAAAATATATTCCACAAATAAATCTACATGTGCATACATTATCATAATGTAGAGTACACAGACATCAACTTTTTTGCCAAATATATTGGCTCACTCGTCCAAATAATACAAATCAGAAGTTTCAATCACTGACTCTCTCTCTGAACGCTTCAACACATGCTGGACGATTCCATTCTCCCAACATTTGTTAGAACAGTTTGGATCTGATCATCTGATCATCAGTTAATATTCAACAGTGTAAATCTGATCACCTGAGTGTGTGTACAGGTAAATAAATGATGACAAAGTAACATTCCCACACTGAAAAATGTAATCTAGATTTATAAGATGATTGACAAATATAGATCAAGTCAATATTTTTCTTGGACTTTTTATATTTTTGAAACAGTCTTGGTTTAAGAAAGATAGACATAAGAAACACATCCATAAATAAAAGTAAAGCAATGAAATAAAAAGCTGAAACATTTACACTTCAGTTCACTTTCAGATGGATTCAATAAGGTTTCGAACAGACATTCATAAATTCTGTTTATTGTTTATATTGAGTTCTATTTTGGTCAAGTTGATACATTGAAATAAAAGATGTCTTCTTGCTCATGCTGAAATAAAATCGATTCATATTCACATCTGCACCGGTACGTTCTACATACCATAAAACCTGAGTGATCCCATTCTGTCCTTCCAAGGACATGCACAAGGTATACACATTCTGTGATCTATAAATACATGTTGTGTATGATTTGCAAAGTGAAGGAAACTAGGAAGTATTTGATAAAACTAATGTGCATATGCTATGTGTTTATTTTATAATGCAAAGTGGCATGCAGTATATTATTGTTAGTAACTGTTTATCTAACTAATTTATTTCCACTATTACAAGTCAATCGTTTGTAGATGAGAAGGCCATAATATGACTTAACTCGGGACAGAAAGGACTCCACATATTGTAATTATAATCTAAAGGTGTCTAACACTTCTAAGAGTTGTTATTTCATTAGGAATCTATGTGAATCTACATATTGGCATTGCATACACTAGTCATGGCATCAGTCAGTTTTGCATCAGCCTACTTTGTTAGCAAAATGTCTGAAATGCGATTGTTGTTAGGTACATTGCCATCAAATGATCCACATTTGTTGAATGTATGATGCTTATAATAACCTGGTTAAAAAAACATGCTAACATTCGTCAACTTCCATCGATAAAAGCTTTCAACAGTTTATAAAAAGTCCTGCGCAAACTGTCATGACATCTTTAGAGGAAAGTTTAGAAAAGTTTCAGTTAAGAAAGCTCTCGATTATCCAAACTAGAGAAACTCTTTAGACTTATTGCATATTTGCACATAACAGTGCAGATCCAACCCCAAAGGTCAAGTCCATATACTCTGTGTAGGAATAAACGTATAAACAAACTACATATAAGTGGAAAAAAACAGCTAGATCTGATTCTTATCATGCAGCCTGGTATAAATATCTCAGGATTAGAAATAAATTCTAACGTGTTCTCTGGCTATAAGGGGGTTAACTTCTGGTGGCGCGAAGCTTCCGGCGGAAGTACTCTGGTGCGGCTTCCTGCAGCCAATCAGAGTCCACCAGACACAGATCCCTCATGTAACAGCGGGATGTGTGCAGGAGCTCATTAAAAACCACGTATGCTGGTTTAGCCTGAAACAGAACGGACGACGGATGAATGGCCACGGCCTGCTGCGTGTCCAGAGCGACGTAACTGCCATCTGGCTGCAGCTGCGCGGCGTTCATGAACAAACCGTGAGCCAGACAGCGACGGACATTCGCCAGGTCCGACTGAGACGATTCCAGCTTCATGTTCATCTGGAGAATAATAGACAGAATATCATGATCTGGCATCAGGTTGATCAACTACAGGAGATTTGTTTACTGCGCTTCCATCATTTACTCTTGTGTACCTTGATGCAGATATCTCTGAGCTGGCTGCGAACTTCGGACACGAGTCCCATGTTCCTACTGTTCACAAAGTTCTCTCGACACCATTCCTATCACAGAGAACAATCAATAATGCATGATGACAGAGACAACACGCAAATAAATCTTTTTTAGATTTCCATAAATAAAAGGCCAGTACGAGACTTTTACCTTGTTGCCGCTGACTTTCTTGAAAGCCCTGTAGATGTTGAGAAGAGTCATGTGATCGCCTTCACTAGAGATAAACTTCTTCCGTACAGCCAGGACGTCGTCCCTGCGAGCCGGTGGATTGTAGAGAACTGAATCCACAGAGAGAAGAGAGATGATGGTCAGAATCTCTTCAGTGCAGCTGAAGTCCGGAGAGATGAGGAGTGTCTACAGATACACAGAGAGAAGGAATCAAATGCTTTTTATTGTTGTATAAATCAATAAAATAATTATGCAGGCTAAACACACTTGCACCACACTTTTCTGAACCTCAGACTGTTCTGCACACCTGCATGCACTCGTCCAGGTGTGCGTATTGTGCACTGATATCGGTTTTATAATGAGAATTGTGTCTTACTTTAGAGAAGCGGGGCTCCAGGGGAAAGGAGGCCATTTTTTTGCCCAGCGGGGTTAATAACACCTGCTCGTCTTTTCTGTCAACGGCCCCCAGGATGCTGAGCTGCTCCACTGCCGTCCGCAATGATTCTTCATAAACACAAACCGGTTTTATTTAAGACATTAAACCACCTATACTTTGACCATGTTTCTGACAATTCTCTAAAAAAATTCATTATCTTATAGCTTTGAACATTTTTGAGACACTGACGAATCAAATAATAATCATAAATAACTTATTTTTATACAGTTTAATGCATCCTAAAGTTATTCAATTTCAATTTTAAAATTCACTTAAAATGATAACAATTTCTTCAGTAAATAAATAAAGAACAATCTATAAAGAACAAAAAAGACCAGTAAACTATTCAAATACGAGGCATGCAAATGTCTGAAATGAAATGAAAATGATTGAAAACCATATGAATCACATTTATATGTTCATAAGTTAATTTTACCAGGTGACGGTTTAGACATGAAGTCAAAATTCAAGACATCAGGAACTCCCAAAGCCAGTAGTTGTAGAATGACACTTGCCAAGTTACACCTGTCATCAGATAGAGCATAGAGTATCAGAATATGGTGTGCTTTAATCTTGACTGATCGTCTCTAGATTACTTAAGTTCTCCTTCACCTCTGGATCTCAGGGACGGTCATGTTTGCAAAGTTGTCAAACTCTTCTTCAGTATAAAGACGATAACAGGATCCAGCGTCTTCTCTTCCAGCACGACCTGAGCGCTGCCACGCTTGAGCTTTAGACACTCGCTGCACGGCCAAAACCTCCAGACCGCTGTCTGACAAACACAAACTTTGCATTTATTACTGTTTATTCCAGAATCATCGATGTGAAACCAAACAGCTATTGACAGTTTTACCTGGATTAAAGCGCTTGGCTTTCACCATTCCTGTATCAATGACATATTTGATCCCAGAGATGGTGATGGAGGTCTCTGCTATATTTGTTGACAGAATAACTTTTCTTGAGCCCTAGGGATAAAATATTCACTCATTGTTTAAAAGCGGCATCATGCGTGCCACCGTGTGCATATAACAGATGTATGTATTGACCTTGGGAGCAGGCTGAAAGACCCTGAGCTGTTGAGTGTGAGGGAGCGAGGCATAAAGAGGGATGACTGTCATTGATCCACAGGTCTCTGGCAGGTGTTTAGCGATGTCTCGACAGGTGCGCGCCAGCGCCTCGATCTCCTCCTGTCCCGTCAGAAACACCAGGATGTCATGGGAGGGTGGAGCTTCCTGTAATATACAAATACAGAAATTAAGTGTTGCTAGTTTCAACATACCTTAATTGTGTGTGTGTGTGTGTGTGTGTGTGTGTGTGTGTGTGTGTGTGTGTGTGTACGGACCTGATGAATCTGAAAGATAGACACCAGCGCTGCCTGCAGATAGTCCGACTGAGACTGTTTGGTGTAGTAGATCTGAATGGGATGCTGTCTGCCCTCCAGATACAGGACAGGTGATTTATTGAAGTACTGAGAGAACAGGTCCACATCCATGGTGGCTGACATCACTAAAACCTGCCAAGTCAAAAACAAGACCATAACTTCCATTTAAACAGAGGAGAAGATGCAAAGCATTGTATTGAAATAACGCACAAGTGCATATTATAATGTTTTGCAATAAATTAGATAATAAATTCTTTGAGAAGTTATGTATATAATAAAGTATGTATGTGTGTGTATGACAGACTTATGGACCAGCAACTTGGGACAATTTTTGTGTGAATGCAGAAATGTATTTAGGCAAGCATGACATAATAAGACTGTAATAACTTTCATAAATTGTAGTAATGCTTACGTTTTCCTCAAATAATGTAAAACAAATCTTGGTTACGTAATTCTTTAAATAAATGTTCATAAAATGTAACTTGATTTTAGAAAATTTTTTTAGCATGCAGACGCATATCGCATCTTTCCTTGATATCGCACAGCCTTACAAATAAAAATACAGCACCGCATCAGACATTGGTGCTTTCACACACAACAGCATCTT
>CM065671.1:7253734-7258734 GCA_033220385.1 Triplophysa yarkandensis | reverse complement strand
ACGTGTGTTGTTCTCACCGATGATCACAGCATTGTTCAGTTGTCTCAGTTGATTGATCACTTGTGTTCTGGCCGGATATATGGGCAGCTGTCTCCTCTGCGCGTCCACGCTGTTCGGCGGGTGACCCGCTCGGGGTAACAGCATGCCGGGCTTCTTATCGTGGCGGAAGAAGGGAGACCCCGGCTTGAATCTCTTTGCCGGAGGAGGATCGGGATCTTGGGGCATGATCCGCAGGAAGTGCGCGGTGGTGCGTACTCGTTTTGCTCACTGTTTAGGGTTGATGACGTGCACGAGAACATACAGCAGGAGAGAGTCGCGCTGCGGGTGTTTACATCACCTCCCCACGTGTCTGCTACAGTGCGGTCGCTCGGTGATGACGTCACTGTCGAACTTTAGTCCGAGCTTTAAAACTGTGCGAAACTTTACTGTTTTATTTATTTATGTTTTGGTTTCGGGATTTTATAATTCGTTATCATACTGCGAATTGTTATATTTCATGTATATGTTTAAATATAAAACTATCAAAACTTTTTTCTAGGTTGATTATGTTTGAGATCCATATATGAGTTAACATATAAATTGTTTTTATTTAAAAAGTTATTAAAAGTTTTTATTTCATTAAGAATAAATATGAAAATAAAACACGAGAGATATACAACGTAGTTTAACCCCACTAATTATTTTAAATACTAAATAATTAAACAACAATCTCTACTTGTAAGTGAATAAAATAGAATATTTTTAATAAATATTCTTAATAAAATTATTTTACATAAAATAATTGTAATCACCATTCGCAAGGAAGTGAGCGAAATTGGTTTCGGCCAATCAGCGTACAGACACGCCTCCTGTGCATTAATCTGATTGGTTGTTTGTCAGCTATAAACTCTTCCCGCTTCCTCTCTCGCTCTCTCTCTTTCACGCGTCCCTACCGTGAGGTGAGGCCGGTCAATGCTCAAACCAGTTTATATGATATTAAATGTATTATGTGCCTATATATTTGCTTTTATACAATAATCATAGATTTAATCAGCATCTGACACAGATTTAATATCAAAAGTGCTCGTTATAGAAGACTTTTCTGTCAGAACTAGCATCTTTTCTCTGTTAGCATGTTAGCTTTAGCATTTAGCGCCGCGCCATGTGTCAAGCGTCGAGGAATGTGATCAAGTTCTGTTTTTCGGATATATTTGTTAATCAACAGTTTTCAAATTGAAAGTTAGGTTATGTAAATGATTTGTATGTGAATTAGCATTGACTCGCCATACTTATTTTGGGTTTTACTGAATAATATTGATCATGAACAAGATGGAATGTATATTACAGATCTTATGTGTACATTGTGTTTCTTTTGTTTAGATTTGTCATCCTTGTCTTTAAACCGGCTGTTCACCGATCCTTGGAAGCACTGCAAAGATGCCCAGGGAAGACAGGGCCACGTGGAAGTCCAACTATTTTATGAAAATCATCGTAAGTGTTTTAACCTGAATAAGAGCAGGATAAGTTACAGATCAGCTGTGTCTGTGCTGGTCTGTCGTTCCCCCTGCTCATATCAAACTGATTCCAGCTGTGCTTGTGAGTGGATGTCTGTAGCTCACAGGGACGATTGGTCTCAGACATTAAACCTCGTCTCGGGCATTATTAACATTTAGTCATTTAGCAGACGCTTTTATCCAATCGACTTTTAATAGTCGAGGAGACAATGAAGCGGTAAATGGCCGATACAACAATAGGTGAACAAGTGCTCGACAATGCTACCAAGTACATTGTTCACCTATTGTTGTATCGGCCATTTACCGCTTCATTGTCTCCTCGACTATTAAAAGTCGATTGGATAAAAGCGTCTGCTAAATGACTAAATGTAAATGTACATTATAAAGCTATATAAACGTATGACTTGTGTTCTTCGCTTCTGTGTTTAGCAACTGCTGGATGACTACCCCAAATGCTTCATCGTGGGCGCAGACAATGTCGGCTCCAAGCAGATGCAGACGATCCGTCTGTCCTTGAGGAGCAAGGCGGTCGTGCTCATGGGCAAGAACACCATGATGCGCAAGGCCATCCGTGGCCACCTGGAGAACAACCCGGCTTTGGAGAGGTGTGTGCACTTTTCAAATGACTGCCGATAGAGAAGTGACTTCGAATCTTGTGTTGCTTGTAAGTTGTAAGACTTCAACTTTAGAAATCTGATAAATATGTAAAAGTGCAGGTTAAGTTACAGGCCAGATGTTCTCGTGCTGGTCCGTCGTTCCCCCTGCATAAATAAACCTGAGTCCTGCTGTGCTTGTGAGTTTGATTCCCGTGGCTCACAGGGACGATAGGTCTCAGACATTCGCATTAACATGAATGTTGTATCACAAAAGGATGAAGTTAGTTTGGTTATGTGAGGATTTCCCTCTTGTTCCTATAGGCTGCTTCCCCACATCCGTGGTAACGTTGGCTTTGTTTTCACAAAGGAAGATCTGACGGAGGTCAGGGATCTGCTGTTGGCAAACAAAGTGAGTGCAACAATTTATTTCTAAAGCACTTAAAAATGCTGGCATGTTAAATATGCCATCAATCTTATTCCCTCAGGTGCCAGCTGCTGCCCGTGCAGGTGCCATTGCCCCGTGTGAGGTGACTGTGCCAGCACAGAACACTGGGCTCGGCCCGGAGAAGACCTCTTTCTTCCAGGCTCTGGGTATCACCACCAAGATCTCCAGAGGAACCATTGAAATCCTGGTTAGTGATGGTAAAAACGTTTTCTTAGAGGGTTGACGGGACACTCATGTTTGCCAAAGATGAGTGAGAGCAGGTTAAGTTACAGATCAGCTGTGTCGGTGCTGAATTGTCGTTCCCCCTGCCTAAATCAAACTGTTTCATACTGTACCTGTCTGTCAGTACCCTAGACCTACAGGGACGCTTAGTTTCATACATTGAAATCTTAAAGAAATCTGCTCAATCAATTCTGGATTTTTATGTAACACTTCCTAATGCATAATGAATGTGTTTGTTTTATTCTACTCACAGAGCGATGTCCAGCTGATCAAAACTGGAGATAAGGTGGGCGCCAGTGAGGCCACACTGCTCAACATGCTGAACATCTCGCCCTTCTCTTATGGGCTGATCATCCAGCAGGTGTATGATAATGGCAGCGTGTACAGCCCAGAGGTGCTTGACATCACTGAAGATGCCCTGCACAAGAGATTCCTGGAGGTAAACGACTGGTGCTTTTAGTAAATCATTTGAACCCTGAAGGACTCCGGTCATTCATATCCTGTTTTTGTTCCCTCACAGGGTGTGAGAAACGTCGCCAGCGTCTGTCTGCAGATCGGCTACCCAACAATTGCCTCCATACCTCATTCCGTCATCAATGGATACAAGAGGGTCCTGGCTGTTGCTGTGGAGACTGACTACTCCTTCCCATTGGCTGAGAAGGCAAGTCTTTTTGATGTGGAAGATTTCTTCTGCAGGAAATGTTACAAAACGACTGTTCAGTGTCGTTCCGTCGTTCCCCCTGCACAGAGTAAAATGATTCTCAAATCTCCTGTCTGCCTGCATCCCCACGGCATACAGGGACGCTTGGATTCAGACAATCCCCGTTTATGGTCTATGTGAATGTATTCAACTGTAATCCTTGTGAAATGTAAACAATGTCGTTGTGTTCTGCAGGTGAAGGCATTCCTGGCTGACCCCACTGCTTTTGCTGTGGCAGCTCCTGTGGCATCTGCTGCGGAGGTGAAAACTGCAGCACCTGCTGCTAAACAGGAGGCAGCCAAAGAGGAGTCTGAGGAGTCTGATGAAGACATGGGCTTTGGCCTGTTTGACTAAATCATCAGATCTGTCTTCAGTCTGCCTTGATAATATCAATAAAACATATAAACCATTATTGTGACTGAATTCATTTGGAATGAATATCATCCTGGAATATATATGCTGCTATATATATATATATCTGCTAAATGCCAAATATATTTTTAAAGCAAGAAGTAAATCTTTCAAAGAACAATTTATATGCCAATGAAAAGTTGGTTTATTCCTCCACAAAGTGATGTGTGCTTTTTAAATAAGCTTTCTGTAATGCTAATATACAGTAAACTGATGATTGATCTTAACATGACACCTTTATTGGCTATTTAATAGTTTTTGGAAGTTTAAAGTTTGGTACACTTAGCCACATTTTATAATTAACTCATCAAAATGATCACACAAAGTCAAGGGAACTGGAAATGTTATTACTGATGAAATATAACATTGTATCAGCTCAATTTTTTTACGTGAATTTGCAGAATTGTGATTTAATCAAGCAGGTCTCAACCCGAGATTCCTTTAAAGAATGTTTTATTCCTTCAATGACAAGTCATCCATTTCAAAAAAGCATGTGTACACTTATGTTTATTGTGAATGTGTTCTACATTGACCCAGAGCCTCGCACACTAGACTTTCAACCTGGCTACACAAACAGATTTGATTTAACATTGCTGTGTTATACTTACATTTATAAATAACTTATTTTTTAAGGAATATTTACAATAAGAATCCATTTGTAAACCGATAGATCTTGCATTAGCTAACAATAAACAACACTTGTACAGCATACATTTATTTATTGTGTATACCATAAACAGTGTATAGTATTATATTGAGTTTTCACTTTAGTGGTTTACTTTATAAAAAGAAAAGAGAAACTTTATTTTAAAAAAACTTCAGCATAACCAAAATATTTTTGAAATGTGTAAATCCGAACAAATGGTAAATTTATTGAACTGATACTTTGACTTATAATATAGATGAATAAAACATGCAGAGAAAACATTCTGATCTCATAGTGGAACACAAAATCACATGTTATACAGTCACAGTATTAAATGTGACCCTGTCTGTCGCCGTCTGTTTATGAGCTAGTAAGCATAAAAGTTTGATTTCAATCTATGACCTTAAACTATATTAAAAATATCAAGATTTTCAAGGATTTCATATCAGGATGGTTTATATGTAAAGAATAGTTCATCAGAAACAGA
>CM065671.1:7231234-7248734 GCA_033220385.1 Triplophysa yarkandensis | reverse complement strand
AATTACACGTTCCTATTTCAAGTTCAAAATAAGTGTACAAATATATATCACAATGCCATGATTAAGATAAACTAAATATCTTACCATATTTTAGATAGATATGCTACATTATATGAAGTCATTCCTCGTATAGAAAATAGTGAAGCCAAATGTACAACATGGTCTTTTTGTGAAGCTTATATATTTTGGGCTTTTATAAACAGTATATTTAATGTATCTTTTATTCATGTTTATTTCTATTAAAGCTAGTATACCATTTGATGTTCACATGAAATTTGTAGTAATAAAGTAATAAAGTAGGCTGTGTTGAGGTTCAAAAGTTCTATAACATATACGTTTGTTTGTGTGTGAATGATTATGTAGTGAGTCATTCTCTCATCCCGTCCAATCCTAACAACGCCCCTGGTGTTATGAAATCTTTTCCATGTCTATGAGCTGGGATAAAGTATATTGTTTAAATGTATTATCTTAAAGGCATTCCAGCTGAAATCATGATGAGAGTTTATAGTTCAGACGGTTATCTCTATGATATAAATAACATAATACATTTTATATTTAGGATTTAAGACTTATAAGTGCTGTGTGTGTGGAAATCAAATCAAAGAGCACATATTACAACTCAAATATCAAGATTAAATCCTTTGCGATCAACCCTGAATCTGAAAAATCTATCCAGTCCTCAGTTTTATTAGCACTTGAAACAGTCAAGATGGTTTCATAAAAAAATGTCAAGAATTAAAATAACTTGAAGACTTGTTCTGTCCTTTAAGAATTCTATTTGAATATTTAATATACTCACTGTTCCTGTAGAGAGCTGAGACCTCAACAGCAAAAGAAATCTCTCCGACTGGACAGATGAGACGCTTTCCAGATTCCTGAGACTTACATCATCATAAGGTGTGATGGGACTGGACGCTGACTTCAAAACAGACTTAAGCGAACAATTAAGAGCATGGTTCTTATGAAATATATACCATAGTGTGCATGATTACAAAGCAACTTTACAAAAAGTGTTTGATGTAAATTTAACCTCAGACAACAGTAAACACGTTCTACAGAAAAATGACTGATTCTCTGTTTGATCAAATTTTCCATTCCATTTTATTCCTGCAGACATGTTCTGGATGTCTAATATATGTCATGTCACAGCAGACGTCTCAGAGATATTTACATATAAAATAGCAGAATTCTTCAGATGTACCGGTTGTTTATGTGCTCTGCTGTTTTTCGGACAGTCTGAGCTGGATTTATCTCTCATTGAGTTCAGATTCACTCATCGCTGCAGAAGGTGGTGAAACTGCCCTCGGCGTCTCAGGGACAACACCTCCTGCTATTGAGGACATTCAGAGGGAAAGATGTCTTCCACGAGCTCGCTGCCTTCTCAACGACTCGTCTCACCCTGACTGTAGACTGTTCACCGTCCTGGCCTCAGGAAGATGCTTCAGGAGCCTCCGGACAAGCAGCACAAGATTAAGGGACAGCTTTTTCCCTACAGCTGTCTCCTTACAGAACTCTGCCCTCTCACATCCACTGCAGTCGTGTAAATGATGTTCACACATTCACAGATCCGTCTATAGTGTTCATACACTTTTACATAATCCATCTGTGTAGTGTGCTCATAGTACGCCTCATCTTATATCTGTAAATTATGTCCATAACCATCACACATACAACAGATCATTGATTGATTGGTTGGTTGGTTGGTTGGTTGGTTGGTTGGTTAATTGGTTGAGTGATTGATTGATTGATTGATTGATTGATTGATTGATTGATTGATTCGTCAAAGTACCACAAGAGCGATACAAGAAAACATAAAAGATTTCTTTACGACACACTCTTGAGGTATTTTTATGTGTATCTGCATCAAGCTTACTACTTTAATTTGCGCGTGCACGCAGTTTGCAGGATTTGATTGGTTGGAGATGGCTGTGAGGAAAAGAGAATTTAAAGATAACTTAGGAGATCAGGCGAGAAGAGAAATGTTCTATTGTGTGAATTAAAGCTTGCTGCATTAACCTGTGACCTAATGTTGGGATGACACAAACGCCACCCTTTTAGACTACAAACTACAATGTCTCTGTTAAGAAAACAGACAATTCAAACAAGCATTTTGGTATGTGGCTGAATCCTGGTTCTTATTCGCAATTTCTCATCATTAAGTTTGTTAAACTGTGTCGTTAGGCGTTGGGTCAGGGTCGTTTCGGGTCAGAGTTCATTCTGAAAGCGGATCATAAACATGGCCCTTCTCCTCAGAAACTGGACTCTAGAGGCGTTTTCATTCAATTATAGAATCCTTTTGTGACAGTAATGGCCAGTTATTGTTACATGGCTTCATCAGAATATAATAGGACTTCAGTCAGTGATTATAATAGAGCTGTGTGACTCCAGCATTTTTGGAATCAATTCCCATTCTGATCCTTGGTACATCTGAACGTGTTGTGCAAATCAATTCTTAGAATAAATGGTTTCTGAGCCCTTCCGATTTCATTTATCAAATTTTCTTAGTTGTTAATGAAAAACCATACATTATTAAGGAGTATAATTATCTAAACTTTCTCTTTCTGCACTTGCTTGCTATATTTTGTTTCTAAAACAAGATCTGGAAAATTCTGAATGGAAAAGTTAACGTGATTGTATTATAGAATATTGAGTATACTGTAACTATACATTACTGTCTGGTGATCCTGCATTGGGTATCTTTTCACTTTCAATTATGCCCATATTTGTGTTTCAGGTTAAGTTAATTTAAAAATATATTGTATTTACCATCTTGAGTCTTCACCAGCAACACTCTCGGCAATAATAAAAGTTAAATTGTCAACCTGTGCTTTTGAAGAGGAACTACATTCATTAAGTTTTAATTAAGTTTTTACATAATTTGTAATATTACACACTGCCCCCGTGTTATGCAAACAAATATTTTGAAAAACGTCTCAGGTTTGTGCTTACAAGGCAAGTCAATTGGAATTTCTTCATTTTGTCCTCATCTTCAAAAATTTTAAATTTGTTTCTTTTTCAATTAAATTTTGTTACTTTTTTGCCTTTGGCATACGCTTTAATCTAAAGCAACTTACATTTATTTATTTATTTTTAGTTTTACACATATATTTTATATTTGATTCTAAATATGTGCAACACATGTCTCTGGCATTATTGACACCAACCACTGAGCTACAGGTAAGCGTCATTTCTTAAGATGAGGCAAGAAGGGTCAGCATTCATGATAGAATTCTCGGTTTTGGAATGACTATTCTTTAATTGAATCATTTAGCTCATGGCTACACCAAATTACCAAATACGACAAACAATGTATTTTTTCCATAACAATAAATGGATTTCAACAGTATTTGTTTCTAAATCACAAGTAATCTGTTAATTGTTGTTTTTAAGGATCAAACACAAAACAACAGCTTATCACAACTTGCAGACACATGACAAACTGAGCTGAAGCAAATAACATTGAACTCTTTAGAATAATGCTGATTAAATAACTGATAAGTTGAAATAATTATGCAGACTGGGGCTGCACGATTGTGACAAAGACATAATTGATGATTATGTGCCTCGATATTTGAATTGCGATTATTATTTTCGATTTATAAAGAAGTTTGGAATCTTTTTATAACTTTGGGTTAAGAAGCTGCATGATAAATATCTTTAAAACTAAATTATATTTGGAGTTTGGTTGTAAGCATATAACCAAAAAGGGATAAATTAAGGACATGTCATCTTTAATTTCACAATCTCTAATTCACCAATCTATTTAGTGCTCAAATATACTGCCAAATAAGACAAAAACTAGCACACATATACGTGTGTAATTGAGGTGCGGGTGATTGTATAATTCACCTGTAGTTCTAATTGCAATTGTTGTTTTTTCGGATCAATTGTGCTGCCCTAATTCTGATTATCGTCAGTTGATTATTAAATGTAATAATATTAATGCTTGTTTGCATTCTTTTTAATGATCTTTTGAATCTCTTCCATCAGTTTCCCTTTATTGTTCGTGATGTTTTTGGCAGCGACTTCTGAAAGAGGATCGATCATCTCAGCACTGTAGGAAAACTGAAAGGTGGAATATTTCTCTCTCCAGTCCTTAATTTTATCAGCTGAAATAGAAAAGAAACACAAATCACATCATAGTTTTATTCAGATGGATTCCGATGATTCTGAAGATTTGAGCTTGCCTCCACAGTTGACAGTGTTAAAGAGAGGGATGTGTATCACAGTCGGTTCTTCTCCTTTCCCTTCGAACACATAGAAGTCTTTCGGGGCATCAGGATCCTCACCGGATACATCGACTTCAGGAAAAGGAATGGCTAGATCTCCACATATTTCAGAAGTGTGTTTCAGTGTCTGTGAGGGAAGAGAATTACTGATTTGATTTGCTGTAATTTATAATGAAAACGTTCCTTTTAAAATGTTGTAAAGAATGAAACAAAGAGAATTGTTCTAAATGAACATAGTTTACTCGAAATATATAATATGAACGATCAACTAAGGTAAAAACAAAAGTAATTTTGTGTCGGTCATTACTTTTCTGATGTTGTAGAATTGTTTTATTATGCTTTGCATAAGTGTATCTGGAGTAAATTGTGTTTGAAGCAAAATACCTCAAAAGGATCTCCATCGCTGAAATCCAGAGAAACGATAAGGTCGATGTTTCTCTCTTTTCTCAGCACTGAGATGTAGGGCGAGTTGAGCAACAGACCGGCATCTTCATAGTCTCTTGTCTCACTTGTCTCAACAGCCGGGCACACTCCTTCATTAACAACATATGAATCAATGTATTCATCCAGTGTCTGCAACCATTTTCAATGGAAAGTAGCAAGCAGACTTCTAAGAGCTAATAAGACTAAGGCTTTGTCTCAAATGATGCTCTTCATGTGGACTTGCGTTCTTGTCGATTAAATATTTGCGTGCTCTTCAACAGAGAGCTTCCAACAACCTCAAGACTATACAAAAATGCGTCCGAGGAACCCTTGTTGACCTGTGCCCAGTGCCCTATAGGACTGTACTTACTGATATCACCGAGTGTGGACTCGGAGAAGGTCCATAAGACCGGAGTATGCCATTTGCAACAAGGCCTATTAGGACAACCTACGGACTCGTAGACTTGAGGAGTATGCGCAATTTAAGACACGAGACAGCATGTCCACATGAAGAGCGCCAATTGGGAAAAGGCCAATGTAAAATGACATCACTTTAGGTAAAACAGTCTTTGCCATAACGTACAGTTTACACGTACACATTCCTGAATGATTACTTGTAATACAAAGTGTTCTATTGTTTTTAACAACTCAAGCTGCAAAAACTAGCTCAAGGTTGTACGTGCGCAAGATTGTCCAAGGTCTTCAAATTGCCATATTGCACTGCCCTAAACGAAGACTTAACACACACTGTCTTTAAGACTGATCTGTAGTGGTCTTCAACACTAAATGTATCCCAGAAAGTCACTAGATTGTTCCCTGGTTGCTCTTTGAAAAATAAGTTTCTAACGGAATATAACTATTTTTTAAATCTAGCGACATAGTATCCATAAAAACATGTCAATTACATTAAATATCAGCTCTATTCTTACCCTCCATCTTGTACAGAAAGGTGTAATTTCTGCCCCAGGTCCATTCCCAAATGCATTTAAAAATGACCTCCAAAAGATCTGTTCCGATTAAAGACAAACACACTCTTTAATATCAGGACCCTGAATCATTTTCACATTCATCAGAGAGGTTTATTTGGGATGTATGCTCAGCATTCCTCTGTTCAAATCATTTAAAGGGATGTATGTATGTAAAGAGACAGTTTAACTTACCATGAAACCAGAAACTGAAGAAATCCTTCAAAATCTTCATGACAAGCTGAATAAACTGATTCAAGTTTGATTTACCTTCAGCCTTATTCATGTGAGAACTATCTCCAGTGACTTCTGTTAAAGAGAAATTATGCACTTCGTACAATGTTTTTTAAAACACATTTTAATGGTGATATAGTTTAAAGGCTTTTGAACAGACACTCAATCTTTGAATGGCTTGAATCCTCATTTCTGAGGCCAAAATCAAATATTAATGCATAAAGATATAGCTTTTTTGCCTTTGTTCAAATTAAGTGGAATGGACATAATATACTGGATATAATATGAGCATTTCTGAATGAATCACAGCATATTTACCTTTCAGCTTTGTTCTGATGAATGTTTCTTGATCAGAGGTATCTTTGTCTTTCAACACTGAGAAATGCATTTCCACAAGAGCGTTGTAAATCTCAGATGCATCCTTTAAAGTTGAAATCGAGAACTCGCCTAAAAAACACACAATGAACAAACATCAACGTGCTATTATGGTCAGAAGATGCTCTGAACGTTCTCTTGACATTCGACATCCTTCTATCAAAACAGTGAAAGTAAAGCATACGGGAAGAATTTATCTAGAGGTTTTTGAAGGTACGAAATTCAAGTTTTAATGTTTTTTTCTGTGTGGACGTTTACATGAGGTAAATTCTATACTTTTTCTTTTGTAGTTTTGTGTCAGTAAAATTGTGCAAAATGATGAAGCACTAGAAGAGGACATTATATTTTACATGTATCCACAAAACATGTGAATAATATTTATAAGAAAAGGTTTTACCATGAAGTTGGCTGTTGGGTATAATGTGATTAATATGGCCTGAAAATCAAAAGAGAACAGCATGATGATAATGATAAATGGACTTTGCACTTTTATCAGAATGTTAACTTCAGATGGAGTAATGACAGCAGCTCAAACCTTTTATCTTTTCCAAAAAGAATTCTAATAGGAATTCCATGTCAGCCAGACAACTGCCACACAGACCTACAAGATGATGATTAACAAACACATCATATTTTCAGTGTTAATTCAATATATTATTCAATAGATCACATTTAATGGTGAACAACATACACAAGTGAAATACTCATGCTAAATTGCCGATAAGTTTAAAATGTAAAAACTTGAATGTTGTTTGTGGATGTATACTGGTGATTTCTTTATCTGTGATGCAGAAATCCCATAGAGCAGCAGTTTATTTGTACTGCTTTTAATGGTAAGCCGATCGTTCATAATGGTATTTGTAAAAGAAGCCATTTCTGAAAATACACTATAAATCAAATATCCAAATATCTGAATAATGTTATATGCTGAAGTTGGCTTATTTGTCAGAAATTGTGTACAATGTAGTTCATATATTGCATCGACATTATACGGTACACTTATGTATTTGTTTATTACCTTGTAGGTAAAGCATGTCCATTTCAGGCTGATCTTTAATCTTAACGCCGGCATCAAACTGACTGCCTAACATGGCGTTATCCACAAACGCTCCAGTCAGAGAATAACCCGCTTCATATGGACTGATCTCAAAAAACACACCTGCAGATGAGCAACACGTCCGTTTAAAACAGAAAACACATGAACGTTGACTTTATTCTCATTCATACACTCACTTCTTTCAAGTAGACGTTGTCTGGATTGTTTGTCGATCACCGTGTAGATGGGAAACGGGTCTTTATCATTCTGACCCCGCTGCTGAGAAAGTGTTCTTCCATCGATCTGAAGAGAAAACATTCAAATCAAAAATGACTCTCATATATCACGCTTAGTTTTCAGTTTTCAACTTATTTATTTATTAAAATTTTACATCAAGCCTTTTCTGACATGGATTTTATTAAAAAGAGTCACAAACCTCTTTCACAAATGCAGTGACGAGCAGAGCGGCCCAAACATCAGTTAAACTGAAATTATCTTTCTCCTTGTAATATTCCATCAGTTTTAGAAGTATACGTAAGTGGCTTACATCAGGACCTTTAAGTCTCTGAATGATCTTCTCTTTCACTGATTCCAGTCTGATGGACCAGTCCGAATTCTGATATAAAGACGCCATACACCTTCAGAGAAACAACACAGATTATCTCATTGTGTGTGTGTGTGTGTGTGTGTGTGTGTGTGTGTGTGTGTGTGTGTGTGTGTGTGAGTGTGTGTGTGTGTGTGTGTGTGTGTGTGTGTGTGTACCAGGTGGATCCAGACACACCACTCAGATACAGGACACAATCCAGCAGATCAGTTTGTTGAAATCCATCCAGAGATCCCAGTAATCCCAGCATGGCTCGTTCTCCTCCTCCAGATCCCAGCAGTGCGATCTTTGGCACTTTATCCTGAAAACAGGTCACTCATACACTCAAACATAGCTCATTTTACATGAAAAGTTGAAGTTGAAATTTACTTGTATTTTTACAATGTTAATTTGACTAAACTGACAAAAAATATTACAGGGAAAATTACTGGGAAAGATTTTTTTATCTTTTTAGGAACTTATTGATCCATCAGATATCTAAAATATAATAACAGATATGACTGAATGTGTTTTTTACCGCACTGCAGTCCATCCCAATACTCTTCAGACATTCTTGAACAGTTTGTGTTCTTCTTTTAATAAAGTTCTCCTCGTCTGAATTCAGAGAATGTCCGATTCTCACATCACTACTGCAGGAAACACAAATGCACATTTTATGAAGGCTTATTTCATTTTTTTTTATAAGTGATCATTTCTGCTTATATTCTGACAGTCTGAGCTGGATTTACCTCTCCTAAAGTTTAGGTTTTACTCATAGAAAACTTTAAACATGAGAACATTCGTTTCATTTTATTATCACAATTAGAAAACCTTTCCACTTGAGTTCAAGAGGTTTTGTTAAAATATAATTCTAATTAAAATATTCAGATCATTCAAAAAAAATGTGGCCAAGTGGTTAGAGAGTTTGACTTCTTTGGTTCAAGTCTTAGGCCGGTAAAATTATAAAATTATTAGATGCCCTTGAGCAAGACACCGAAACCCCAACTGCTTCCTGGCACCGCAGCATATATGTGTGTGTGTGTGTGTGTGTGTGTGTGTGTGTGTGTGTGTGTGTGTGTGTGTGTGTGTGTGTGTGTGTGTGAGTGCGTGCGTGCGTGTGTAAGTATGGGTTACCATATTTGGTATGTCACTTTAATTCACTTTACTTCACTTAACTTATTAAAGCAGTTTCAAATACTTTTACTTTAGATTTACATTTTAAGGTTACATTTACCGGTTCTATGTTTCACTCAGAACAACTTTGATACAGAGTCATATACTGTATTGTTCAACATTGAGATCATGGAGATTTGTTGGTCAGCGAACGATAGCGAACGATAGACAGATATCTGTCTTACACACACTCCAATACAAGAATTTCATATGGAGTGCCATTCTGTAAAGGGCCCATTGTTTGGTGATAAAACTATTAATTCTTCTATTGTTGTGCGATTAAATCTTCAAAGAACACGTTATTAGTTTTATTAATGACCTTGTTCCTTCACTGCTTTCGTGTTTGCTCTTGTCCAATACATGGAATTTCTGTAAAAGACTCTAACTTACAACCTCATAGTGTACGTCTACTTGTAAAAATATGTTGATTTGTTATAATGAGTGTGATATTTGCTTTCTAAATGTGCATTGAACACTGCACATGGACACAATTACAGAGAATCTATTAAAAAGCGCTTCTCTCACTATAATGTCCATAACATGGCCTACATGGATAACATTATTTGTAATGATTACAGGAGCGGAAGATTTTTATATGAATAATATTCATTCGTTGAGAATAGAAGTCTACACTGACAAACCTGACGTATGAAACATGACATTTGTGTGTTGTTGACAATGCATTGATGCAGGTTTTTGACCAAATAAAATATTTTTTATGCTTCAATACTTCAATAACTGTGCCCACTTATTAATTGTTCATACAATTCAAAAAGAGCATCTGTAGGCATCCTGAATTCTGCAAAACCCATCTGATAAAGGAACTAGTCTTGTTCAGTCCTTAACTATTTTAGAAGTAATGATAAATAATATTATCTGACTCATGGGTAAAACATATCAGGTAGAATTACTTACGGGATCGCTTTGTTTGATTTCTTTGGATGAGTAGAGGAACCCAACACATTAGGCTGACGTCGCTTCATGATTGTGGATCCACTTGACACGTTGCTTATATTGTTTCTGGGATAAAGCCTCCACAAGGTTAGGATGAATGGTTATTAGCATGCCATGAGTGTATCCTATATAAGCATTTTATATTTGCCTTTGGGGTCTGCTCGAGTGGGTGGACCTGAAAGAGGTGGTTACGTCAGTTCTGTGCCAGGTCGGTTTAGTGATAAATGAAGCATTAAAATCAAGTGGGGGAAAATAATCAGACATGTTTAAACAAGACATGTTTTTATCTGTTTGTAATCTCTTTTTATTGTCTTTTTATAGATTTTTGGTATCTTTGGTGAAAGAAAAACATATGGCTTTACCACGTTAGAAATTCCTCTCTGGAATTTATTTAAATTCACTTTTTCAACTGCAAACTTTATCATATAAAACTTAATAAAGCAAGAATTCAGCTGAAAGTAAGAACGTTCAACATCATTTATTAACACGATCTCTCATCCCTGTTTCTTTCTCTTATCAGTTCTTTGTAACTTGTAAAGCTTTAAATGAAGTTGTTTGTTTTAAAAGATCAAATGTGGGTGTGTTTAGTTGTTACTGTGTGGAAATATTTAACATGATCATTTTAAGTGAAGGTCAAGGCACACACTGTAGTGAAGTGAAGTGACGTGACGTATTGCCAAGTATGGTGTTCCATACTTGGAATTTGTGCTCTACATTTAACCCATCCAGTAAGTGAACACACACACACTGTGAACACACACACACACTGTGAACACACACACACTGTGAACACACACACACTGTGAACACACACCCGGAGCAGTGGGCAGCCATGCCACGGTGACGGTGCCTTGCTCAAGGGACTCACCTCAGTCGTGGTATTCCCGCTGGATCCGAGTCTCGAACCAGCAGCCTTCAGATCACGAGCCCAAGACTCGAACCACCAGGCCACGACTGATCTCTCATTCGATTGATTGATTCAAGCTGATTTGTGCGGAGAATCTGCTGTTTAAAGCTTATAAGAAAGAGAATAATTATTAATAATTTGTCTATTAAGTTAATAAACATTGGTATGCAGAATGCTCTTAGCATATAAGTATATAAATACAGTTAATCTTGGAGAGAGTGTCTTAGGCTCAAACCGGGTCAAGAAAGCTGTAAGACACACAATACAACGGCATCTGTTCTTATACATCATATAGCTTACCCGATCATACAAAACAAAAGATTTACAAGTGAAACATAGATGTTTGCAAATCAAACACAAATCAAACATCAGCTTTATTTTCTTTTTGTGAAAACTGTCATTGGTCATTAGTGTAAGAATATGATTCATTAGATTCTCTGGAGGAGAAGAATAAGTCTTGCTGGGTTTACTGGGATCTCAGGGTGAACTTAAAAAAGAGAAGCGTCTTTATCCACTTGGCACGTACACACTACCTCTGTCATGGGCAATTTGACAGATTTATGTGAGGAGATTTTTGTGTGGAAGTTGTCTGGTATATCTATATCTATTTCAGATCATGTGCTAAAGGTTGTAATACAAAATGATTAACCTATGTCTGAGAAATATAAAATGAAGCAGATTTTATAATACCCTTTCAAGTCTCTGTCATCTAGAAACACAACCTACATCTCCAAAACGATCTTATGATTTGCAATTATACTTCTTATAAATTCTTCAAAACAAAATCATTAAAAAAATTAAAAGGTCTGTTATTCATTTCTAATTCATAACTAACCCATATATATGTACCGTATAGTCCAAAAAACCTTATACCTGTTTCTAGTCTTTTGTTGTTGTTGTTTAACCGTTTTTCTCTCCTACAGGTTTAGTATTGCCTTGTGTAACAGAAGAAACCTGTGGGAGCACTTCTTGAGATTGTTGTCCATGCCATGTACCACTTCTTTATCTCTTCAAATCTTTAAAATACTTCAAGTATGTGGGACTTTTTACAGTATGTACAGTATGTTTTTTGGCACGTATGTTTTTTGAAGAGTCTGTTATTTCGTCATATTTGTTATGCATGCATTTTTTTACCACCACAATGACTTCTACAGAAACCTTTATTCTACTGAAACAAAACTCTATCTGTTTGATCATTTGTCCGTTATCCGTTTAGTTTTTACAATCCATAATTCATAACTTTAATTGAAACTTTCATTTTTGAAGCAATTACACCACACAAGTTTGCATAATTAAGAATAAAAGCCATATGAAATGTTTTGTAGTGTCTGTTCAAAGTGTAACATGTACACATAGTTACATGACAAAAAAATGTAATACAGCAATAATGTTTGCATTAACTCAAGGACAATAAGACTACTATCTAGAGTTTAATCAAAGTTATTTCAGTGCACATGACTCCGCTTTTTTAGGGCAACCAGCTATAGGTGTATTTCATGTGTAAAATAAGTCACATGACATGATCTGAGGATGATGATGACACTGTGGACTATAGAAATAGTGTGCTTGTGTAGTAGTTTACTTACATCAGATTGTGTGTTTCTAGTTCATCTCTAAATTCATTCCTAGCACATAAAAGCCATGGAGAAAATTGAAAAGTGGAGTCCTGAGGAACCAGCAACTCAAGAAATCCAAAAGATCTCTGATGAGGTGAGAGACAAAAATATTTAAAATCTATTTTGATTCAATGAAACATTCAGAAGTATATTGACATACCATTTGTCCTATTTGAGATAACATCCCTTGAAAATACTGTATATGAGTATATTTAGATAAAAGCAAATTTAGAGAAAAAAATGGGGAAGACTTTCGAGCTTTTCACTGCTGAAAGGTATATCATAATGTATCTTTGTGGTGGGACACACTACATCATCAAGGTAAGTTATTATTTTTAAATAATCACAATAATTCTCTAAGAACTCACATGTTTAACACAAATGTTTAAAGAGATGATAATGCATTATTATGTATATATCTCTCTCTCAGGTGCATGTAGGAGGTGAGGATTACGTACATGTGAGAGTGTGTCAAATTATCACTCAAAACCCATATCTGGATATCATGGGATACCGGTACCCTAAAACTAAAGAAGATCCGATAGAACCCTTTGAGTGTCTGTAAACTCACAAAATCTTCAGATTCTGCATGTGATCAAGTCTTCATCACTTTTGTTATAAATGTCTTTAATTCATTTTATAAAGCATAAACCATGCTTTGAAATAAAGATTTGATGGAATTTGAAATGGATTGTGGTTTATTGTCTGAAATTGTGTACTGCCTCCAACTTATAGAAAGCAACTAACAACAGATATACATCAAATCTACAACAATAACATATAACATAAAACTATACTAAACATTTTAACAGATATCTAACAGAATATAATGAAGCACACTGCATATATAAAAATATAATACGGCACTCGTAGTCGTGTTATGGCGCTCTATATCACTATATCTCTATATAACCATCACACTTCTACTCCAGCCATATTGTATTAATATCTATACAATATAGAATGTTCACTTGTGTACCAGTAAAGGGATATCTAAGAACGATTCTTTTTTAATGAAGTCTGAAGATTTGGTTCCTTTAAAGTTTTTGTACAACAGAAAGCTTTTGTCATTAAGCCATAATTTCCTTTTTTTGACAGTTATCGCAGTATAAAACACAAGAAATAATTCCCCTCAACAGTAAAGATTCTTTATAGAGAAAACTCTTTTCAACATTATTTTATTCTGTGTGTTCACTGGCAGTTAAAGTAATGTTTAAGATGAGCTACATCAACATTATTTTACACGTCAGTTTAAGGTTTTATCGTGTAAGTTTCTTAAGATGCTTCTGTAAACTCATGTAAATGACTCTCATCATGTCACACATCCATTCTCACGCTAGGCAGACCTGCTGGTGTAAATCTTTTACATTATGATACATTGTTTTTATTATGGACATATGCAGGTTTGATCTATTATAACCTTATAAAAATGATGGACTGTTATGGATGAAATGAGTTCACTTTAACTGAAGGATATTCGTTTAATAACTCTAAATCCTTATTCAGAGTTTCAGAGCAACAAAAGTTAATATAATGTTTATACATTCAGCATATTGTGTCCTGAGTTTTAAAATGTACGAATGTAATGTGGTTTGAAGTATCGCACAAATCTATGAGATAACACAATCTGTGATGACTGACAATGACTAGTGGAGGATTTCATTATGTCCCAATCCTCTTTCACAACTGCCGTGACAAGTGAACACATCTCAGTGTCAGTATGAATGAAGAGTGTGGAAAGTTGAAAAGTGAACGAGTGAATGAAATGATGATACACAAAACACACAACATATAGAACTGACTTATAATCAAATCCTCACATGAATATTAGTGGATGAACACATGAAATCTGTCAAGATCTCACCAGAGAAGAATTACACACATTTACTCATTTACTCTTTAGTCATTTATTCATTTGGCACATGCTTTTATCCAAAGTGACATACAGTATAATATAGTTGTCAATCATCACCGTAGAGAGAGTTAAGATGTCTTCAAGAACATTTGATATTGTCCTCATCTGTTTTTTATATACTCGTTTTATGGATAGTTTTATGTTATATGTGTGCAATATATCCAAAGTAGCTTACAGTATTATGCAGTTGTCAATCGTCACTGCAGAATAAACAGGGGTAAGTGGTCTTACTCAAGGAGACTTCCGTCATTATCTCCCGAAACTGGGATTCGTTCCCACAACCTTCCTCTTACAAGTCCGGGAAATGAATCGTGTATTTATGACCACAAGAACTTCTTAAGAAGACAGATATCACACATGAATCAACACATGAAGTGAATCAACATTATGGACGATCAATGCATAAAAACAAAAGTTTATATCATACAAAACCTTTGTTGATAGCGTTTAAACATCAGAAAAAGTTTTCTATTTTAAAATATATAATTTAAACCTACTTTATCGACATGACAAAAAAGAACATCGTTTTGGGAAGGTAAAAACTTCTTCAGATTTATTTGAATTAAAATGTATGAACCAGATGCAAAAATATCCATAATATGGCAGAGGAATAGCTCTTTAAAGAACATGTTATAGTTACTATATTTCAATTTGTTTGTCTCTATAAATAATATGTACAACATGTATTTGACAAAACTGAAAAATCCTGCACTAAACATAAAAATAATGCTTTAAAAACGTTAGACAAGACGCGAGTATATGAACCACAAAATGTTCTCATTTGTGTAGTTAGTATGGCAGAAACCTTTAGTAAAAACTTTATAATTTCATTGTAAGGTTAATCATTTTAAAGAATTGCACAATTCTTTTTAATGTAATCTTGTGCAACAGATTCTTCTTTCTCTTAATCAGACATTTCATCCCTTGTAAAATAGTGTTATGATTTTGAACACAGTATAAAACACAAGAAGCATCCCCCATGACCCATCAACATTATACATTCTTTATAGAGAAAAACTTATATATTATGTACATTTTTCAAGTGTGTGATCTCAGGCAGTTAAAGGGATGTTCTAGTTACAAAAACATTATTTTCCTTGTGCTCGACACAACAAAGAAGTTTTTCTACATACAGTAGTTTTAAGTCTTTTCACATCTGTTATACCTCTTCAGGACAAATATCAGAGATGGTAACAATCAACCGTAATAAGACAATTGTCTTAAATGGACTTAAAAGATCTTGATCTGGAGAGTTGTAAATGGTAGAGTGCTATTGCTTAAAGCTAAATTAAACTTTTTGATATAAAACACACTAATCTTATAAAAAATAGTCTAATAGACACGGTGTGCCAGAAGAAGACTACTAGAAGACTTCTTTAGGAAGATTCAGTTCAACTAAAATGTTGAGTGTACTTAAGAAATCAAATAGAAATGTGAGATAGTTGTTAATAAAATGTTATAGAGACTCCAGTCTGTAGCTTAAACCTTGCTTAACAGACCAATGAGCCACAGGAAATCATAATTAACCAAAAACAACCAAAATTAGTTTTAACCAAACAGAAATAGCCTTAACACAGATATAATTTGGATTCGTGATCAAAAGCATGCCGGTTCGATTCTCAGGCCGTACAGGTGATGACGTGCAATTGAAGAACATTGATGTGCCCTGTTTGCCCCCTGGGCATTTATTGTCAGATGGTTGGATGTTTGTGTGGGTGAGTAACAAGTGTCTGTGAATGGTGTTTGTGTTTTCTCATTTTTCTACAGAAGGACTGCAAGTAAACTATCAGAAATAGAAATTCAAAATATAAACTCTTTTGTCACTGGGCTAGAACCCTTTTAAAAAGTACAAATAATCCATCAACAATATCTCCAATGTATTCATAGATCTCATCAGTTCTTTGTAACTTGTAAAGCTTTAAATGAAGTTGTTTGTTTCAAAAGATCAAATGTGGGTGTGTTTAGTTGTTACTGTGTGGAAATATTTAACATGATCTCTCATTCGATTGATTGATTCAGGCTGATTTGTGCGGAGAATCTGCTGTTTAAAGCTTATAAGAAAGAGAATAATTATTAATAATTTGTCTATTAAGTTAATAAACATTGGTATGCAGAATGCTCTTAGCATATAAGTATATAAATACAGTTAATCTTGGAGAGAGTGTCTTAGGCTCAAACCGGGTCAAGAAAGCTGTAAGACACACAATACAACGGCATCTGTTCTTATACATCATATAGCTTACCCGATCATACAAAACAAAAGATTTACAAGTGAAACATAGATGTTTGCAAATCAAACACAAATCAAACATCAGCTTTATTTTCTTTTTGTGAAAACTGTCATTGGTCATTAGTGTAAGAATATGATTGATGGGTTTCTCTGGAGGAGAAGAATAAGTCTTGATTGGTTTATTGGGAACACAATCTTAACAACTCTGACATTGGCAAATTTAAATCAACCCATTTCTCTGGAAGTTGCTTTAAGTTAGGCTCTTGACTCTTAAAGATTAAATGTCTTGTTATGCTGTAAATGGCTTTTGGTTTTAAGAGACTGTTATGTCGTCATATTTGTTATGTATTCAATATTTTACCACCACAATGACTTCTACAGAAACGTTTAATCGACTGAAACAAAACTGTCTGATCATTTATCTGTTATGGTGGTTACAGGTTTTCTTTTTATGTTTTTATTTTTTACCGCATATATAATGTTTGTAACCAAAACATACAGTTTATTTAACCATTTTTTTGTGCTAAAATGGATTTTACTTGGAAGCCATTCCTGATTAAATCTCTTATACTATCAACTTCATAGAAGTAAAGTTAAACGGGTTGTCTAAATTGATTAAGGTTTTCATAGACAGGCATATTTTGTCTATGATTATGTGTTGTGTTTTATGTCAAATATTTACGTCTGATCATTTATTTCAATAGCAGTGCAGGATTTTATCTGTTATCGTTTCATTAAGTTCTTTTTTATTAATCTCACTTTACTGTTATCATGATCTGAAAGATCTCTTGTCTATAGACCAAGATTTGGTGCGTTTTAAAATGCACAGACAATAAGCAAATATGAATAGTGTTATATGC
>CM065671.1:7216426-7226426 GCA_033220385.1 Triplophysa yarkandensis | reverse complement strand
TGTGTGTGTGTGTGTGTGTGTGTGTGTGTGTGTGTGTGGTAAAGAAAGGTCATGCATTTATTTCTCGTGTCTTTCACAGAGGTACAGTCCAGTTCTATTGATCGTCATAAGTCTCTCTGATATTCTACTCATGCAGTCGACCGTTAAACATCAGCAGTATTCTGTAGATAAAGCTTCACATTTTCTTCAGATGGGAGCTGTTTGTGTTGTTGTGTTGGTTTGGTCCGTTGTTTTCTTGAGAACTCATTGTGTTCGTCGGGTTCAGGGTGGTTTTAGTTCAGATGAGACAGACTGAATGTTGTAGTGATGGAGACAAAGAGAAGCAAAGCGCTGGCCAGGACCGCCGGACCGCTTGACCGATAAACTGTACGTCCATTACGAGACTGCACGGGTCGAAATGTTCCCACCATTGGTGTCCCGTCGTGGAATTTAAGGGAAGAAAAAGCCTGAAGCTGTTCAGAGAAATATAACAAGTATTCATGAACAACAAATGTATTCTACTATATGATTTACAGTACTACAGTAATCATCTTAGTAAAAAACAAGTTCAGTTTATTAAATATACAAGATATTATTATACTACCATATTATTATTTGTTGGCAAATTTGTATTTATATTTTTGCAATTTTGTCTCATCGTTGTTTTAATTTATTATTCATTTGTTTTTATGTTGATATATAAAAGCATTGATTTTATTTTTGTTTTAGTTTAGTTTATTGTTTTAATTTTATTGCTGTGACAATTCATTTATTTGTTCAGCCACTTTTTTGTCTAATACAAATATTTGAACAAACAGAAATGTTTTAAAACTTTTCCATTTAGTTTATTTTAGATATGAACGTGGTAAAAACACTTATATTAATGCATTAGTAGTATACTTAGTACACAGCTAGTTTACAACTACTTGTTGTTTTATTTGTTAACTTTGATGTATATTGTTAGCTTTCTAGTCAATAATAAGCATAGGTTTTTGGTAAGATATACTCCCAGTAAAGTATTGTTTTAGTAATTTTTCCGCTGGTACACTTGTCAGGTCTCTTTAAGTGAATGTAACACATCGAACTTGAACTGCTTGGCATTCATTTTACGCACAATTCCAATCTACACAAGTAATTTGTATCATTTCATGTAAAGTTCCGAGCTTCTTGTTTTCCTCACTTCCAGCATCTTCTCAAGACATGACAGACTCATACCTGCTCTTTGTGCAGAGGAATGGGATTTTCAAATACAGTCCAGACCACAGCTTCAGTACATCCCGGTGTGGTCAGAGATCCTTCATAACGGTAATAGTTGGTCATGTTTTCATTTGACAGAATGAACTGGTTGAGCGAGATCTTACGAAGCGTCACATTTCCGTCTGCAGGAAAACAGAAGATGATTTACATCTTTTCAATAAACAATAAAGGTTTCCAAGGACGTTAAAATAATGTCAAGATTGCATTAATATGATAAAGAAAAGCTTTTGTTTGTTCTGTTTAAGAAGAGTTTTGAACTGACTTGTGTTCTGGATGCTCCGTAGGCCATGAATGAACTGATCGTATTTTTTGTTTGGGGTGTTTGATTCCTGTCGTAGAAAAATAAAGATTTTTTAATCAAATTTCTTTTAAATCTTCATTTTCAAGAGTACATGAGTATGAATGTCAAACCTCATAGAAGAATCCTAAAACTGCGATGCCGGATGGATCTCGTAATGCATCTTGTATCTTATTGTATCTATGTTTCATATGAACGATGTGCAGCTGGATATAGAAATGAACACATTTAATTAATAAAACAACAATATTTATAACGTAAGTGTTTACTGCTAGAGGCCATTCACTCATTCAGTCTTCTTCAAATCAGAACTTTTTAAAATATTTTGTTCAAACCTCCATAGGATACTGTTCTCCATCGATGGTGTGTTCAGAGCCCAGACCTCCGTCTGATCCCCAGTGAAGATGAAACTGAACAGCTTTATAAGTGTCTCCCAGATTCCCTCCAGATACTGTCGCCGTGATGGGTATATTCCCCTGAACTGAGATTGAGAAGACATGACATCATGTTTTTATCCTTAATTCATTTCGTTTTCACTTGTGTTGAGTCGTACCTGAGTGACCGTTGTTTCTGACAGTGCTGTCGAATACGTTCTGATAGCCGGTGAATTTGAAAGGCGTCAGGCGTTCATCCAGTTTGGTTTTCTTTGTCACTATGTTGATAGGAGACTGTCTGGCGTTTCCACATTCAGCGTTGACTTCACTCCAGCGTTCTGGACCTTTAGGACACGTGAGGATGTGATGCTGTGATGGAGGATGGATGGAGGTGTGACAGTTCTCGGTGAGATGTAGAAATGTTTAACTTACCTTTACAATGGCCATCACAGCTAACCTGGGTCTGATAACACCAATCTGAACACAAACACACAGATTATTATTCCCCGAAGATCATTTTGTCCTGAGAATGACCCGGTTTATTGTAAAAATGTGTTCATAAACTCATCTTCGATTGTATGAATGTTGCATTCATACGCAGAGAATTGTTCACGTATCTACAATCTATTAGTTGTTATTCTTCAGCATTGAAACAACTTTAATACACAGGAATCAACTCTCCATTGTTTGAGACATGAACAGAAACACAGCCAAGGGTTGGAGATCTGCTCACAGACGACTCAACGGCACGGGCATCACAGGGGTCATGCTCTCCTTCCTTATTTTATTCATATCTCACAATGCATGTCTCCACCTCTGAGACGGAACACATTTTTGAAGCGTATCTCAGAAATCAAATATTTATGAAAAACACACATGCCACTGAAACAAACGACTCGGGTCGGGCGTTTTCTGTTTTTCTGAGTGTGGTCCCACAGGTCGATGGCTCGCTTGTGAAAATGAAATGTTGGTGGAATGGCCCGCCGACCAGATGATGTCATTTCCTTCTGCGGGCACATGATAGTCAAACTCACTGAGACAAAGCTTTTCTCATTGGTATCTCACTTATTTCACATCAATCAGATTAAATGGAGAGCGAATGTACATTTTGTCCGTCTCAGGTCTTTTCTCCAGAGATTGCACACAGGCCTCTATTAGAGATTTAGAAGAGATCTCAAAATGTCTCAAACTGAGTTTGGATTTAAGTTGTTCAATATCCCGATTAATATATTTTTTTACATTTCTTTGACTCCTCTATACTCCAATGCAGTCTCATTTGTTTCTCGTGTAAGAGAAAGAGTTGAGACTGAATTGAAACACTTATGAATGTAAACTATCATTAACCTCAGCGAGCGAGCACAATACCTGTCTGTTCACTGTGATGTATTGATATGGATTAACAAACGTTTCTTTGATCTAGAGAGCGGCACCAGAAACAAAGTGAACAATCGGTCACAGTCCTATCTCAAAGGGCCAAAGACAATACAAAGAAAACAAACAATCATCACAACAAAAATCCTGCAGTGATATGTCGTGTTTTCGGGAAAATAAAGATTACATCGGATGGAGAAACACTTTCTGCATCGTAACTCTTTTATCCATTATATCTAAATATACCCTACATCACGTGATATCTCTTTAATGAGCTGCACAACTCGACATTATTTGCATCACAAGTGCGCAGAGATTAAAAAACTCTGTTTACTGAACGTCAACATGGGGGAACATATACGGCACAGTCGCTTATCCCTAAACATTAATGCGACCTTAGAACTCGGGGTAGATATTTTTACTTGTTTAAGATCATTTAATATTTAACCAATCAAGTCACAAGTTAAATAAATGTAAAAAATAAAGCAAGCTTCTAAGTCGATACATTCCCAATGAGAACACAGTTTTTGAAATATTGAGAAAACGTGAAAGTGTTATGGTGTTAGTTTGAGTTGTTATGACTTATTTAATTAATATTAATCGGAATGCACTATAAAAATAACCAAACCCTTCATGTATCCCCATGTATGATTCACCATAACATGTTTGCATGAATTAAATGAGTAAAGAAAAGAAAACTCAAAGTTGATCCATCCAACCTGACTTAAGCTAGACGCGTCATCTGACGTCACAGTCAGGATGGCGGCCAGCTCTTATAGAACATGTTATGTGTTTTAAAGCATTTACTTGTTTTCTTTCATTCATAGTGATATCATGGTAAACATGTGAATGTAAAGGCCGGAGGCAGGATATTTAATGCGATAATATTCGAGTTGTAATCTCAATCTGAGTCGTGCGTTAAGTATTTCATTTATATATTAATAATCAGTGATATCAATCATTAATAAATTATGCACAGTTTCAGAAGGGATAAATCCATCTGGAGCAACACAATGCGAAACAGTTCAGAAGTTTTCTCTGAGCTCTGGGAGATTTCTGTAAGATGTTATGATTTAATATACAATTTTACATTTTTATAATAGTAAAATTTTTATAAATATAGTTTTACTTTCATTGCAGTTTCCATTTCAGTCATTACGGGGGTTCAAGACAAGTGTGGTACTGATGTGGTTACCATAGCAACAGACGGATGAGCGACAGATTTATGCCAATATTAGTCTAGTATTTTGTTATTTTATTATTTTATTTTATTTTTGTATGATTTAAATGTGTTTATGATGGTTCTGTTCGTGTGATGTTCACAGGTGCAGCTGCGGTCAGGAATGATGCTGGCATCTCAACACTTTCTGAATCATCTCAAGACATGATCTGACTGTCCTTGAGGAGAAACTCTTTCCTTCAGGACGTGATGACGAACAGAGACATTGTGCTGTGGACTTTTCTAGACACTTGCAGAGACTGTGAAGGTATTTCTCATGTTTCTTTTGTGCATTCAAATCAGCTGATGTTATATTTTAAGATTTAATTTCCTACAGCAGCAAATAGAATGACATATTCTTCCTTAAAGCCACGATTTAAACATTGATGATGAATAACTAAACCGTGTGATCGTCTTTATTTTGGTTCTGATTTTTGATTCTGATCATGTTTATTGTGTATTGACATTAAAAACCCAGTACAGGATCAATAAATATTGAATAGGTTTTTTTAATAAAATTCATCAAAAGAATCACAGAGTCTGGAGCATAGAGACATTTTGTTGTTATTTGCATGTGCATTTCAATTAAAGTACTTACAAGACAACTTATAACAAAACTTGCTGACTTTTAAATGCATTTGAGCCAATATTCTTTATTTACTACTATATGTATAAAGTATAAAGTTACTATATATTCAAGTCTATTTTATATAATTAAGGTATTGCACATAAAATATTTGTATTATATTGATCGAGTCAAATGTTTTATTTAAAGCATCCAAAATGTTGAGTTTTCTGTGTTTGCATTAAACCAAATAAATGTTTTCAATGCATTAAAAATAAATAAAATGAGTGTTACCGTGTCATTGGACTCACCTGCACTGCTGGATAAATGCAGAACGAATGCCAGAAGATAAAGTGAAATCAGACTCTTCATTGTGACCGTCCTGTGACTCCAGCAATAAAACCAAATGTGACCCTCTGAGAGTCTGATCTCCTCTATTCTAATATCTGTCAATGAACACGATGACTCCTCCCACAACATGTGCATCATAACCACACTGATGCTGAGAGCATCATCTTTAGGAAGTTCATAAAGAATAAACATATACAACAACAAACCATGGTAGAATTCAAGACCATATTATTTACTTGTCTTTCAATTTTAAACATAAAATAGCTTGTCTGAAGATGATCTTATGTTGAGATTGGCCGGTCTGGCCTGCATTTTATTTTAAGGGACAATTCACTAATAAATAATCAAATTGTCACCATCATTTATTTTCACATCTCCTGTATAAAAGTGGTCTCTGGTCATTTCTTCAGTCAAAAGATATTTTATGAAATGACACCAGAATGAATAAATGAGAAGATTATCTCATCCATCTCTTTTAAAATTGTTTAAGTTTTCTTGAAATTGTGATTTAAAATTGTGGTTCCTTTTTTTCAGAATGAGAGATTTGTCTTTATTTAGACACTGAGTAACACTTGTCTTTTCCACAATACACTGCCACAGTTTTAACCAGGATTGAAACTCTAACCCTATAAATAACCTGTAAGTAAGTTTGAAAAGTGAATATCTGAATGTGAAGAAGAGATGGTGTTTTAGTGACATCTAGCGGTGAATGAAGAGAAGACATGACAATTAAAATCATTCTGTATGAATAAGTCTAAATAACATCAGTTTACTACTATTACATTTACTTTGACTTAAGACTAACCATGAAATCACTTTAATAGTACTGTCAACAATTACTTTATTAATGTGACCTACTACAAATATACACTTAAAATGTCCTCTGACTTTAAAAATTTTTTTGAAATTAAATTGAATTAAATCTTATTTTATTTTGTAAAGGTCTGATTAAACCTCACTCCTTCTATCCCGCTGCCCTCCGCTAGACTTTTTCACCTGTTTTTGTTTGTGTCCATGAACTGGATCCTGTATTGATTTCTCTGTAGTTCAAATATACCATCATGTAAAGATTAAACGACCTCTAAAATCTATGTTGTTAAAGTTTAGAATATAAAGTTGTACAACGTGAACTCTGGATTCACCAAATTGTTCTCAATCTAAAAAAGTTGAAATGTTTTGACTGGTGCTGTTTTTAGAAATGAATACATTTGGTGAAACAACCAATTTGTGACATGATATTTTGTCATGAATATTTAGATATTTCAGAGCAATGCAGCAAGAAAACAGATTTTTATTCACTGTCGATAACATTTCGAGGGCACAATATAAAGATAAAACATACTGTATAACTACATATACACAACTCTTAATTAAACATATTAAAAAATCAAATTATGTATGGGTAAAAGATGATCTTAATTAATCTAAGTGAAAATAGGGATCTGTTTTACTCTTTCTTACTTTTCTGCTTTGATTTATAACAACAACGGATTATAATGCACTTACATGTTTTAAAGATGATGTAGAAAACTACAGTCACAGTAGTGATGAGGAAAGCAAAGACATCCAGACAGTGATACTGATACCAGGTCAGATTATGAGCCTCAACACGCAGATGTTTGGCACCATTATTAGGCATGACAAACTCAATCCAGAACATCGCCTCATCCAGAGGTTTCATCTGTCTGTCATGATGGATCCTGGACAAATGCATAGCATTCTCTTTATACCTATAGACAATACAAAAACAAAAAAGTTCTGAACATGTTTGTAAGGTTTCAGTTTCCTTTATTGTGATGTATACTGTTAAAAAATAATTCATGTCCCTTGGTAAATATCACAAAAATAAACTTAAATTAACTTATTGAAATGTTTTTTCAGTAAAAAATATTGCACCAATTGATTAAAAATCCACAATTTTATCTCTTTAAAATTTACAAATATTTTTTTAGTTTATGTGATGAAAAAAGTATTTATTTTACAACTATATAGTTGTGATTTCCCCCTAATATTTGGTTGTAATAGAATTATTAAATTGAATTAGTATATTAAATTAATTTTGGCTACTGCTTAGAAATTACTTAAATATATTTGTTATTTTTTGAAATATATATTTGTTATTTTAAATATAATATGATATTTGATAGGTTTTATAAATATCATAGGATTTTTTGGGTAGATTATACTACAACGATAACTCACGTGGGATCTTTAAGGATGGTGTTAAGTCCATCCACCAGATCTTGAGTGGTCATTTTTTTGAAGTCCATGACAAAAGCAGCTCCTGTGGTTTTCATGTGAACCATGTTATCAGGCTGGTCAAAAAACAAGGGGATGCCCACCATCGGGACACCGTGATATATGGCTTCATACATGCCATTTGTGCCGCCGTGAGTTATGAACGCTCTGGTTTTGGGATGACCTGAACCCAGAAACTAGTTAACTAATTAATTGACTAATTAATAAAAATAAGTATATAGTCTTAATACTTCAGAACAAACCTAACAGATCGTTCTGAGGAATCCAGTCGTAGGTTCTGGTGTTTGTGCCAAGAGTGTCTGGCGTTTCTCCGGTGTATCTCCATGAGACCTTTAAACAACAAATGAAAATATTATAATATAAATCCCAACCAAACTAAATAACATCGTTAACATTTATAAGGGATGAACCTGGTGACTTCGGTTTCATGATTGAGTTACGCAAAAACCTTTTTAAACATTGAAGAATGTATAGATGTAAGTAGAAGTGAAGAAACCTTCTGAGGTATCTGTGCCAGTGCAGAGGCGATGTGTTGCTTCTCTCTTTAGTCATGTTGTTCACCAGAGAACCCAGAGAGAACACCACTATCCCATCATCTCCTGAGCTCTGCACAAACTCCTCCATATCCTGAAAACATCCCAGCGTTTTATTACAATCACTAAAACACTTTAAGACAGACTGACACATAACGACAAGTAACCCAACATTAATTGTACATTTCTTCATAATGTAAAAGCAAGAGTTAGTTTGTTTCTTTGCAGTATTCAAGATCTGCAAACAAAAAATCTGTTATTACTTAATAACCTTCTAGACATTCCAAACCTTTATGACTATCTTCTGTTGAAAACAAAAAGAGGATATTTTGAAGAATGTCGGAAAAAGTAAACAACCTGTGCTCTGGATTTGTGACAGGGAATATTTTTTTAAATATCTTCTATTGTGGAAGAAAGAAAGAAAGTCATATAGGTCTGAAAATACCAGAGAAGCTTAATGAAATGATGCTCGAGGTTCTCGACCCATAGGGGGCTCTACCTCTCTTACATTTAGACAGCTCTGTCCCAATTATTAAAATAAAACCTTGGGTAAGGGTTTGGCTGGGGTGCAGTGGATCCCTCCAACGTATTTGAAGTTGGGCAGGAATGGCCGTGGATACTCAAAGTCCCAGTACGTCCGGATTAACCAGATATCAGCTTTACCCATCACCTCACAATAAGAGCTGGGACGTCCTGCAATAAAGAAGGGATGAAAACTTTATTTTTATTTGGCATTAATGATTCAAAAGGGTCGGTGATTAAAAATTTAAAAAATTTATTTTGCTTTGGTATCTTACGAGTTGCCCATTCATGTATTAGACATGTACAATAGCAAAAATTCTCAAAATATCGATTCTATATAAAAGCAAAGATTCCCACAGATGTTCCTGAAAAGCCTTGTGTGCACACACCGCCATGTTCTACGTCAATAATTTGGACAATTTAAAGTAATCTACCCAAATGTTTGTACAAATAACTCACTAATGCAAAGGTATAGACCTTCAAGATGTCTGCGCTCCGCAAATGAGCTGAGACTTGTGGTACCTCTCTCTCTCTCTCTCTCTCTCTCTCTCTCTCTCTCTCTCTCTCTCTCTCTCTCTCTCTCTCTCTCTCTCTCTCTCTCTCTCTCTCTGGTCTCTCTCTCTCTCTCTCTCTCTCTCTCTCTCTCTCTCGATCGTTCTCTGCTTCAGTTCCTCGATGGTGGAACGATCTGCCTCTGGCTTCACGCTTGTCAGACTCGGTCTCTATCTTTAAAAAACACCTAAAAACTCATCTTTTCCGGCTACACCTAACTCACTAACTCACTTCTTTTCTAACTACTCACTCTATCAAAAAAAAAAAAAAACTTCTTTTGTAACTTCTCTCTCTGTGTAACTCGGTAACATTGTTGTAGCACTTGTTCACCTATTGTTGTATCGGCTATTTACCGCTTCATTGTCTCCTCGACTATTGTAAGTCGCTTTGGATAAAAGCGTCTGCTAAATGACTAAATGTAAATGTAAATGTAAATGTACATGAGCTAACTTTAAACATCATCGTAGTGTTGTGGATGCTACCGCAGACATGACCGGGCCAACATGTATTCGGTTTTGCTTTGTTTGGCCTGTCAAAAGATGAAAATCACTTATCATGACTGTCTCACTTTCTAGGAAATATCGCTCCAGAACAGTTAAGTGTAAATGTTCATGTGTGAGAAGCCTGATTTAACAGATGATTGCTTTCTGACCCTGGGGAAGTGCAAGGCCACCAATTAAACGTTCATTAAAACAGAGCAATGTCAACCATTAGAACTTC
>CM065671.1:7181426-7213926 GCA_033220385.1 Triplophysa yarkandensis | reverse complement strand
TTATTGTTATTATTGTTGTTATTGTTGTTATTATTATTGTTGTTATTATTATTATTATTATTGTTGTTGTTATTATTATTGTTGTTATTATTATTAGTATTATTGTTGTTATTGTTATTATTATTATATTTGTTATTATTATTGTTATTATTATTATTATTAGTATTATTGTTATTATAATTATTATTGTTATTGTGTGTGCAGATGTGGGATCCCCTGTTAGTGATTGTAATTGAGTCTTCCATCTGCGCATAAACAGTTACAAACAGCTGCATGTGTGATATTATGAAACATTTACAAAACGATTCACTCAAAGTTCGCTAAAAGAAAGTTTTATCACAGAAACTTCCGCCCTGCAGCTCTTCCGGTGAGGGATGTATGGGGACAAATCAAGAGTAATCCACAAACAACACAAATGAGTTAAAGTTTAAATAAATAAACAAGGAACTAAACATCTGCAAACTTCTGAGAAACAAATCTGTTCCGATGGAGATTACATAAGCAGGCTAATGACGTCACACTCCGGTACAGCTGCGCAGCGCTGGAGATTACATGCGCAGGCTGATGACGTCACACTCCGGTACAGCTGCGCAGCGCTGCATGATGGTCAGTGTCACTTTTTTTTAAAGGGGCAAAAAAAGTTATTTAATTTAATAATGAGAATATTTACAAACTAAATCCAGATTTTCTGCATTGGTGCGTTTAATTGTGTATGTTATAAAGTGTCTGTGAATATCAGGATGGAAACTTTATATTTACATTTACATTTATTCATTTGGCAGACACTTTTACATAAAGTGACTTACAGTATTATACAGTGTTCACCTATCACAGGGGTAAGATGTCTTCAAGAACACTTCAGTTATTATCTGCTGACACTGGGACTCAAACCAACAACCTTCCGATCACATTTACATTTACATTTATTCATTTGGCAGACACTTTTACATAAAGTGACTTACAGTATTACACAGTGTTCACCTATCACAGGGGTAAGATGTCTTCAAGAACACTTCAGTTATTGTCTGCTGACACTGGGACTCAAACCAACAACCTTCCGATCACATTTACATTTACATTTATTCATTTGGCAGACACTTTTACATAAAGTGACTTACAGTATTACACAGTGTTCACCTATCACAGGGGTAAGATGTCTTCAAGAACACTTCAGTTATTATCTGCTGACACTGAGATTCAAACCAACAACCTTCCGATCACAACCGCCCCTTTATATTCTGATGTATATTGTTGTGGTTCGGGACGACAATCGTTCCTTTCTCTGTAAGTTACAGCATTTTGCTTTTTGAAGTATAGATTTGCCTAATCTGATTCCAGATCATCGGATTGTCAGCGTGCCATAAAAACCAGTGCTCGAGAGAAGAGGAGCGCTGTCCAGACAACAATGGCCTTCCCCAGTCCAGAGTCGCACCTGCCTGCACTCCAACCGGCCTCCACTGTCTCTCACAGATAACTCGTTCTATCCTCTCGCTCTCTTGCACCCTGCCTTTATACGGTCCAGGCCCAATGTAAGGATTTATGACCCCTCCAGGCCCGCTCGGGGAGGCGGGACTCAGACGGAGTGGGAAAAACTTAACATGCAGCATGTGAATTGGTTTGGACGTGTAAAGAGACGGGGGCTAATCGTTTGGCACCAGAGACTCTTCTGCATTCACAGCGATTCAGAGGAGGGTAACGGAGCGCAGGAGTGAATGTGTGCGAGGGGGGGTGCACCATGATCTGCTCTTTTGTGATAACAGATTTAGGCCGAGTGCGAGGCGGCGATAAGGAAAAGCACCCTCAATAGAAGATTAAGCGCATGCTTGGAGTGAAACTGTGGAAGAGAGATGGACGCTCGGATTGAGAGGAGCTGAACGATGGAGAGCAACACAATTCAATTCCGTTTATTTGTTATTCATTATCATTCTATTTGTTCATGTAAACCAACATTAACGTAAACCTTTAATTCGGTGTCAGATTGTCGTGGCATCTAAGGTTTAAATGCAATTATAATTTATATCTATATTTTCTTTAGAATTACGGCATTAACATTTCTAAGACATTAAAAACGTAAAACTAATTGTGAAAATCTTTGGTAGAAAAATACAGATTTCTCTTTTCCTTTGATGCACACAAAATGCGTTTCCCTAGTTGGATTATTTCGAATATTCTGGAATAATTTGTGGAGATTTCAATCTTGTGTTCTGTTGTTATTGAAACATAATAAGACAAAACACACACATTTATTTAATATTTGTATACATTTAATTCCCCTCAAATTTTTTCAGTGTTTGGCTTTAGGATCACACTGTTTGTGTTTAATGTTAATTTGTAAAGAGGATTTTAAGCAGGGCTGAATGTTGAACAGCTGTCCGCAGACCGTCTCTTCTGCTCTCATGATCTTTAAATACATCCATTATTTTACATTCCACATCAAATGCAGATTCTTCTCTGAAATCATCAGAATATGAAAATAACATCATCTGATGAACGTCACAGGGCCACATACCCGTCATGGATCACAGGAAAGAATATATGGAAAAACACAACAGTCTTTGCTTAGAAAATTAAGATGCAATACAAAGATGAAACTGTAATGTTAGAATTTAACTTTAAACTTGTAATCCTATTTGATGAATTAAAATAATTTGAAGTAAATAAAATAGAATTCACCGCTTTGCGTTATTTAATAAATATTATATGTTTTATTTTACAAAAAAGTAATTCAATTTTTTAAAACAGTAGATTTGACAATGGGTTATATACACTATATCAATAAGATGAAATGTTATGGTCATAGGCTTTATTATTTCACTGTAATTCAACCCAGTCCCAAACATGAAGTTCTGATTCATTTGTAATAACCAATCATCTGCTCTTAAGTCCTATACCCATGTCTGTTAATGACACAAACATATAAACATTGTGTTGTGTGCGCCTGATTGGTCACTGGCGAGTGTGAGTTTTGACTCTGAGATGACCTCTGACATTGGACCAAAAGTTAAGCTGTGTTTATTATTCCCTCTCTCATGTGTCTTGGACACTTACAGGGGTCATCACTATGGTCACACGTCTTTTTAAACGTCCTCAGCAGTGGACATTTATCTGACCACACCATGACAGCCAATCAGAGAACTCACAGCTTACCAATACAAACACACACATACTTACGGACCCCAAAGAGTTTTCACAACAGTTTTATTATTAAAAGACTAAATAAATTAATACAATAAATAATATTTTGCAATAATTTGATTGACAAAAAAAATCTAAATAATAAATGCACAAAAATATTCTTTGGCAAACCGTATATTGTACATTTCAAACAATCAGTCTTACTCTTTTTTGTTTGTTCAAGATATATTCTTTTGATTCTTTTTATTCAGAAAATAAACATACATTTTCAGATGTGTATGCTTAACAGAAAAGTGATTTTTGAATGTTTGGCCTTTTTCTCATCCTACTGGCAAATATATAGTTTAAGCAAAAACATTATTAATGTATATTTTGTGAGATGTCCTTCAGGACCGGGTCTATGATTGTTACGGACAACCAAACAAAAAGAGCAAGATTTCTGCATTAGTTGAACTGATATAATTTGACAATAAATACAAATGAACGCACTCCATTTACAGTATAAATATTAAATAAAAATAAATACAATCAAACATCTTGAAATGTCAGATGCCCTCAGTAAACATTCTTGAGGGTTATTTCAAGAAAATAAACGCATATAAATACTTATAGGGGAGATGCTTTTAAAGTGCATCCATGATAATGCATGAAATGTTCTGAGCTTGAAAAAGATGCGAGTTTCCGTTTCAGTAAATAACGCCAACCTTATTTCATTAATGACTTTCCACCGTCCACATGAAACAAAAGAAACAAGACATTGTGAAAATAAACATTCAGAGCTCCAGGAAAACCATTCCCTCTTTAACATCTCCATCACATTTAGATTTCATTCCATTAAGTGTCACAATCCATCAATAGGAAGTCCACACCTCAGTTCCTGTTGGTCACCATGCTTCAGAGCTGTCGCAGCTGGACCCGGGTGAGGGCGGGTCGGTGTCGCTGGTCCAGTTGCGATCTGTGCGCAGGTTCTGCATGTTCCCCGCCAGCAGAGAAAGAAGAGCAGCTTGTGAATGAGCAGATGGTTCTCCTCCCTGCTTCTCCAGGAGAGTCACCAGAAAGTTGATATAACGCATGGCCAACCGCAGGATCTCATTCTTGCTCAGCTTCTTCTCGGGCGGGTGTGTGGGGATGAGTTTCCTCAGCTCAGCGAAGGCTGTGTTCACATTGTGTTGGCGCCAGCGCTCACGAGTGTTGGTGAACACCTTCCTGGTCATGATGCTGTGGCACTGATGCTGCAGAGAGACAGAGATGGTGAGTGTTACAGTAATGATAAAACAGCATGTACAAGAAATAGAGCTCTTAAAAAATAAGAGTCAAATAGATTCCAAAATATTTTGGGCACAAAAAAACATGGGCCTATCAAATAATTAGAGAAACAGTCTTACCTCTCTCTGTTTCCTTTGAGATCTATGAATAGTTGCGCATCAGGCAAAAAATGTTGCAGATTCTCTGTTGGTGGAGATATTTGTGTCTGACATCCACTGAGCTTTTAACCCAACACAGAACTGATGGACAAGCGGCTAAGTGAGAGAGGGAGGAGATGGCGTAGGTTGGGCTTTGGCTTGTGTCTCTCATGTTTTATAGAGCTGATGTGTGATGTCACAGGGGGGAGAGTTTGGGGGTTGAGCACATACTGAATGATTTTACATCTGTTATTAATGTAATGTAATCAATGTAATAATTAAAGTGTTTAAACAGATTAACATTACGCAGAAAATTTACATACACAACTGTAGTTATGAGGATTAAACACCAAAAATGAAGACTGTAATGAACATATTGCATACTGTGTGAAATTTAGAAACATGGCTGTATTTGAATTTTAAAATGTTTGCACTTTACCAAACAAATATTAAAATAGTACTTTATCAGATTTCTCTTAGTAAACGTTTACTTACTAAATGCTAAAATTATGAACTGTATATACATAAATATTAAACTAAACTAGAGAATAAATCAAAATCACAGACCAAAAATGACTACAACTAAGGTAAATCTAAAATTAATTACTAAAGATTAAAATTTATTTGAAATAAAATAAAATAATTATAAAATTACTACAAGTACTACAAGTAAATCAAACGCTATAAAAATTGGAAGAGTGGAATCCAACCTAAATTAATTTTTTTAACAGATTTAATATACAATAATAGATCAAATAGATATAAAATATGTTAATGAATAATATTAATTAAAAAAATTAATCAAAAGCTAATTTAGAATATGAATAAACATTTACAGTACATAACCCGTACACTGCAATGGATTTCTTATAAAGTTAAATGCACAGCAGTTGTTTAGAAGCTTGTGTTTCTGTTGTCAGGATGCTGAACATCCACCTGCTAACACATCTATGACAGCGACTCTATCCAATAGTAAAGTATCATCATAATGAAAGCTCTTCCTCTGATTGGACGAGAAAAATCTCAGTATATTCACAGTGACAGAGTCGTAATATCTCTTTTGTCTGAATGATGGTAATCTTGTTTCGTATGTCCTGGGGCTTCATTTAAACGGCGTTGGGTTCTGACGGAGACAAGCTTGTGGATCAGTACATTCTTTAGGGGATCTGAAGGGTCCCCGAGCTCTCGGCTCTCGGTCCCCACACACTTCCAACCGGCCTGCAGATCAAAAGCTTGTGTCTCGCTGCTGCCATTGTTTCTGTTCCCCTCCAAACTATCGAGGGTTGTTTTCAGATGCACGCTGCTGTGTTAAAAGTCTCTCTGAGAATTGTGGGGGATTTGCATAATGGGATTATGGAGGGATTAGGAGTCAGGCCGAGGACAGAGGAGCTCGAAGGGGTTTCCGAGGACTCGACTGAATTCACGAACCCATTCATTTACAGACCCGACTGCTCCGCACGCCCTGCACCTGCACTGACGCCTTTCAGAGCTGCCAAAAACTACAGCAACAGACCAAACTCAAACCACAACAACTCTTCGATATTCTCTACCTGAGCTCAAATTCACACTGGATCCTGACGAAAGAGACATCTACCAATGACTTCTCTTTACACAGAGACATTCCACTCTTCTCAGATGTTTCTTTCATAACAAAAACCAAAAAATGTCACAAAAAAGCGTTTCCCAGCTGTTCTCTGGTTTGCCCTGACCTTAAAATCTGCAGACAAGGCAAGACTGACACTCAAATGCACATTTATCACCACACAAGAGCAGATTCTGTGAACTACCAAGATATTGAGGAGAAACCTTCAGATTTAAGTGGGAATACAAAAAAGATTTATGGAATATTTGGGCATTTAAAGGCATAGTTCACATTGCAGTCATTTTCATCTGCAGGACACAAAAGAAGTTAATTTGATGACCACTACGGCATTTCTCAAAATACCTTATTATTTGATCCACTGAAGATAAGAGTCACACAAAGGAATACATTTCTAAGGGTACTAACTACTTAAATGATAAGATTTAAAAAAAAAAACATTAAACTAGAAATGAAATAAACGGAAATATTAAAAAAAGGACAAAGGCACAGGCCAGAATTAATGAAATTGAAACTTAAGTAAACATAAAAGTAAAAGAAACTTTATGTATTTACATATTTAAAAAGTAGAATTAGAGAAGTATTATAATTAGAATGAAAGATTTAAAATCAATTTTCAATAACAAATTATTAAATACAAGTACTACAAGTAAATTATATTGATAACAATTGTAGGTGGACATTTCTTGAAATATCTTCTTTTCTGTTCCACCGAGGAAAGAGACACATAAAAGTTTACAACTATGTGAGAAAGAATACATTTCACTTTCTCTTTAATACGATGAAACCTCAATAACAGAGGCAAGAGAGTTGACCTTTAGTGCTTAAAGAAGAACAGATCTGAACAGCATGCTTTTCTCTCACACTTGTATTGTACTATTTGAAAGAGCTGTGTTATTACAGGCTGTTAGTGTCCCATTACTGTTGTGTTTGTATTTAAAACCCAGTGTTTATTGCCTTAGATGGACACACGTCTTCACCCCGCATGTCTCTGTGTCCAAACACTACGCAATACGGCCGTCTAAGATGCTTTTGTCCAGTGTCAGTTCCATCCCAAGTGAATGGTTAAACGGTTATTTATGGAGGCTATTTGGAGTCTAAAGGTGGCCAGAGAGAGAGAGAAAGACTGAAAGAGAGGGAGAGAGAGAGAGAGAGAGAGAGAGAGAGAGAGAGAGTCCTATGGGAGATCATTCCAGAGAGGGGCTTCAGACGAGACTGCTGGAGCGCTGAGATAAGACCACCGCCAGCCCCCCATCACTCTCTCTCTCAGCGCTGTGGCTTTTCTCTCTCTTCTGAATGTCAGTGATAAGAAGATTGTGCTGTAATTCAATGGCCATCGCTTTATCATGCTCATTTAAAAAATAGCGAGGGGCTGTAAATGTGTTGGAGATAGATAGCACACCTCCCCTCATCATCTGAATTAGTAAAATGTTTTTTAACACAAGTTAATTGTGATTTATTCAGTATGTGGCCAAATGCACACGTGACAGGGGAACCTTCTTTAAATCATTTGCATTGTTCGTCAATACTGTGTTGTGCATGAGCTCTGCGTCATTCAGATGTGACATTCAGAACACCTGCTCCTGTGTACATACTGTAAAACTATAAAACACACATGCATACACGGCTCACTTTAAACTGCAGGTCAAAGGTCATTAGACCTATAGCCACAAAAAGAACCATTTAAGTTCAGTTAACTTAACATGTATAGTCTGAATGTAACAACAACAAAAAACACACTATCAAATCTATAATACTTATAAAAAATAACATCCATTCATATTTATTATGCCTCTGTTAAAACTAATATATATCTGTCATACAAACATAAAAGCTGGTTAATGTATATGGTATTTGAGGTAGACAATATTCTGATACAACTATAAGATTTTACATAAATAAATATGTTAAACTTTATCTACATCTGTGAATTTTAATTAGTTTAAACATTTAATATTAAACATTGGAAAATATAGATGAACCATGGAAATATATACACACACATATATAGTGAATATGAAAATGAAACAAATCAAATAAAAACTTGTAAGTTGAGTTACTGTCAGAAAAATCTTAGTCTGGTCTGTCCGTCATTTCTGCCTGGAACTCTCTCACACAGCAGTTTCCTTTTCTTAAACTGCGGAGGGACTGAGAACACACACACAAACAAACACACATGCATACACACGCATACACAAACACACACGCAGACACACACAGATGTTTGAGTGATGTTGTTTTTCTAATGTTTAAATAATAAAAAGGTCCTGTTTGTGTGTTTACCAATGTTTGAATGTTCAGTCCTCTGTCTCTTCCTCTCCCCTGTCCTGTGATGAGTAATGTTCTCAAGTGATGTCCAGCGAGGACCTGAGATGACATCAGCTTGCTCTGGTGTTAGATTTGAGATATCAACCTGTTCTTCATCATGTGACTGCCAGACATTAACTGTAGTTGAACATTGACTGAACATTTTGTGTGAGTTTGATAAAGGCCAAACTGGATCTGAAAGAAATCATTCATTAATATACACTTTTCAATTTTATCAGGGTTAGAAGTTCTGTCACACCCACCAAATATTGTTGCCATGTAATTTTATCGTATTTAATCAATTTCATTTTGCATTAAAAACATGTTATACACTTAACATTCCATACAAGAGGAATTGTTATGACATTAATATCCATTTGGTCGAAAATAAACCATTTTGTACTCATTCTGTTGTATTTTGTATTCATCTGATATAAACCCACCTGAAATGTGGTTTTCCTGTCTGATACAAGGAGACTGACTGTTCAGCTCTTGAAACTGCCTTTCAGACTTCTTACCCTCCTGCCGTCCAGAGAGTGAGATGGTGAAGTACTCAGACTGCAGTGATTGACAGATCTTTGTCTGAGGTTGTGGAGGAAAATGAGCTGCAGTTTCATCCTCACTCTGTTTTATGAGTCTGTGCTTGGCTGTAATATCAGTAAAGAGCTGCAAGGAAACATCATATAACACAAATGAAATGTGAAAAGTTACCAAGGTTATTGGTAAGCAGCCAGTTTTCAAATACCTGAATGACTTTATGAGAGACGTGTGGAAATATTTTCTGCAAATCAACAAGAGAAGCTTCCAGCAGCCATTGAAGAGACGGAGCTTTACTTAACATCAGCTGAGCGATCAGAGGATTGATACAGGGAAACTGAAGCAGACAACATTCCTCCTAAAAACACAAACACATCCACAACTATATACAGACACATCAGGCTAACACGATCTCACAAATGTCTTCCGTTTTTTTGTGAAGATTTCTTAAAGAGTTCTTCAAGATATCTTAAACTGAACTCAGACCTCAGTATAAACTCAAATATTTCTGAAATGTACTTTATTAACACCTTATTTTTTTCAATGAATTTACACCTCCATATTTTTCATGTTTTTTAACAATCACACAATTGTATTTGTGTCTTAATATTCAATGTGAGTCAACTATAGTTTTGAAGAATTAATTTTATTGTCATTTAAATCAAACATTTTATTGTTTTCTTTCACCTTTGTGGTCTGTAAACTGATCCAGTCCCTCTCCAGCCAGTTCAGAGCATCTCTGTCTGAATTTATGAGAGTATGAAGAGAGATCTCATAGATGTATCTGGCAATCTCTTCTTCCTCACACGCTAGTAACACCTGGGACACACAAGAAAACAATATCTGACCTGGACACTACCTTTAAAAACATGGGATTAACATTGACACATTAATGACACATAAAAAATATACCTTAACATCAAATTTCTCAGCCTGTTGGCCAAAGAGAACAAATGAAGAGTAGATAAGAACGAGATTTATGTAAGTGCTTCTGGAGATCCTTGAAATGGAAGAAAGCAAAAAAAGGTGATATAGGATACGACACATTCAGGTTTTGTCTATGGATAATGAATAAGAATATGTCAATGACTGTTTTGTTTTCATGTACATTTTAGCTCAATTTTAGTATGGCATTATTTTTATCTTGCTTTTTTGGATTTATTTAACTTCAAGTTGGGTTTCTGACATTTTTTATTTAATTCAGGCCTATATTTTATAAAAATGTGAAATTTTTTAGTGCCCTTATATATCCACACTACCCTAAAAAACCCACATCATTGTATCAGTAATAAAAGTGGTTGTGACTGTGTTTTAAACCGACAGCGCTCTGTGACTCTCAGTGCAGTGAAAGATGAGCCAGCAGCGTGTGAACTGCAGAGAGAGCGCGGACAGTCTCATGACCACACGATTCGATGCTTTCTCCATCTCAAGCTCGCTCAGCTCCTAAACACAAACACACAATTTATAACATATTGTGTCACATGCAGTCAGGACCTTTTCTGGGTGGAGTTTCACCTGTAAGAACACAGCTGTGTTTTCATCCACAGTGATGACATCATAACAGTCCCCTCCCAGCTTCTGTGCAGACGGAGGATGTTTTCTCTCCAGAAGTGTCATATCATACCTGTCACAACACAGACAGACGTGAACGCACCTGCAATGTGTCAAAAGATGCGCAAACCACACACTAAATGACTCACGTTGTCTCTAAAGCACGTTGGATTCTGGAGCGCTTCAGTAAACCTTCAGTGACGAGCAACACAAATGGAATTGAGTCCAGATATGATGAAGTGTTGCTGTGTTCTGGGAATAAAGAGATGAACACCAATATAACAATGAGATCATATATAAGTTTATGGCAACTTCAAAACGTATCATATATTCTTTATTTTTAGGTTCAAATATAATTTAAATATTCTTTAGTAGTAGTATCCATGTCTTTATAGGACAGGTTAATGTGGACTCACTGAGCTCAGGCACAGCTGTGGAGAGGGAGATGTACTTGATGTTTCTCTCTGAACACAAACTGCTGAAGGGCGAGTGATCCACACATTGAATCTCAAAAACCAGATTGAAACTCTGCCACGGGAAATCAGCACCGACATGCTGACGACACAACACGACACACCTGCTGCGGGACAGACTGAAGAGATGGTGAGAAATGAGTTTAAGAAAGAGCTTCCACAGGTGCATCTTCAGCAAACATTGACTCAAGTTAACATTGTGTCATTTTTTAATTAAACTTTTATGACTTTCTTCTGTGGAACACAAAAGAATATATTTTTAAGAAAGTTTATAAGCGCAGCAATGGAACCAATTCACATCTAATGTATGGACACCAAACCAATGCAAGTGAATGGGTACAAATATATGAGATATGAATGATAACAAAATGTTCATTTTGGGGTAAACATTCACACACCTGTTTATAACTTCCCTGCTCTTCACTTTGCCCTTTTCTTCATCTGGTACGACAACACACACAGAGTTTTCTAACAACACACAAAGAATAAAGCAATATGGTATCTGATTTCAAGTCATTTCAAAGAATATTTCTTGAGAACTGAACTCACCCAATACCTGTCTGAGAGCTGTGAGCACTTCTGTGTTCACCCGACTCAATGTCAAAACTAAAACCTGCTCAAATAGTCATTTAACATTCAGGAACAAGAACATTCAATGGTCAATATATTACAGCGTATAGCCCAGATATTAACTATAGTTTCACTTACTGTTTTGTTTAAAAACTAATCAAATTCCTGGTTTCAAATTTTTGTGAAATGTTTTTCAATGTGTGTTTTGTCTCACATAAGGTAAGACTTTTCATCAGTTAAAAGTCTCAAGGACTGATTCTCACTCTGTTGTTGTTTTTCCTGTTGGAGTTCATCCATGTTCTCATTTGATTGTGAAGCTCCAATAGTTTTGGGTCAGGCTCCGGTCTCTTAACACTGAGATACTGCAACACCTCAAACTTCTTCATCAGTTCACTCAAACACTTCAGATCACAGGAGCTCCTCACCCGAGACAGGTAATCTACTCAAAGACAAACGTCTTTTAATCACATTCTCATTTTATATCTGAACATACTTATAAATCTTTGAGCTGTCTGCAAGGACATCTGTTTCTGTTGTCCTTAAATTGATTGTTCACCCAAAAATGAAAATTCTGTCATATATCAATTACCCTCAAGATCTTCAAACCTGTATTAATTTCTTTGTTCTGCTTAAAACAGAGTAAGATATTTGGAAGAATGTGAGAAACTGAGATTTATTGTGCACCATTGACTACCATATTGGTATAAGTATCCTAGAATTCTGTTCTGTCAAAAAAAATATGTTCAGAAGAAATTATCTAAAACATTTAGACAGGTTTGGTTGACTTGTTCATGACACATTTTTTGTGGGTGAACTGTCTGTTTAAAGGATTTTTTTAAAAACAACCTTAGACTTTAGTTAAACTTAGAGCTTCAGAAGATGTTGTGAAGAACAAGCATGCTACCATCACAATATTCTACTAGTTAGAATCCCATTGATTATATGTCATGTTTGTGTTTTGGTGGTGTTTACCAGTAGCCATGTAAAGGTCACATTTGAGCAGAAGATCTTTCAGAGTGACCAGAACATGCAACAAAGTGATGTCATCAAACACACCATCTGCAACTGCAACAGAAACATCACGATCACTTTCCTTACATGTTATATGAGATAACAACATTAGAATATTTAAAACAGCAGACATTCATATATCTGTAAGCATAACATCTTACGCTGATGTGTTGGATTTTTTCTCTCGTGTTGTTTTAGGAGAAAACTTGTAAGTTCAGATGAAACACTACCAAAGTCTCTGTTGTTCAAAGCGTTGATGCCCGACTCAACCACTCTCCTCACACTAGGCACAGCCAACACATTCAGCTCTCTGTATGCATTTCTTTGACTCTCTTCAGGAGGAAAAAGAATTCAGCAGCTATATTAACAAAATTTCCTTATCAACTATGTATTTCATTAACTAAAGTCAAAAATGAATGAGTAAACATGCATTTTGATGATATAATACCTGTGGCTTGAACATATATGGTTTCATTGGTGGGTTTCTCTTCACGAGTCAAGCCTTTCTCAGTTATTACTGCATCAGAGAGCTGATTTACTGTGTTGACTCTCTGTGCAGGTAATGTGTTTGCTTTTGAACCCTGACCCACTTTCACTTCTGAGAGATTTTAGACATTATTTGGTCAATTAAGTAGCATTATGTCTTCGTATATGTAGTTTGTTGGTAATTTTTCTTAAAGAAAATAATGTTTTTTTCACATTATCAGTTCACAACAATGTTCTATTAACTCACTGTACCTGAAGATGCTGGACTGCTGACGCGAGGTAAAAGCACTGGACTTTTCCATGAAGTTCTTAACATCATGAAGGAAGATAAAGGATCCAGGCTGTCGTGAGATTTAACCTCTGAACTAATAACCTGTCTGACGCTGGAACAGTTTAATAACTTTGATGATACACAGTTTGTTCTTTCTCTCTTTTGATCAAACTGTTCAGGAAGTTTGTGTATAGTCGAGGCCTTTTCAATATCTCCATACTTCAATTGAGGGGATTTGGACCCTTCTTTAGAAAAGCTGAGCTGCTCTTCAGGAGGAAACTTAGTTTCAGAGGATCTCACTGGAATTGTATTTTTAAAAAATTTTGTGTTATACATGTGTTTCTCTGTGTTTGATTTTTTGCAGTTGATTTCTCCAGGTTGCACTTTTTTTGACACAGTTTTCGCGCTGCCTGCGTCAGCAGGTTTTGGGATCTCCAGAGGGTTCAAGTGGGCAAGGTGGACTGCAGTTGGATGATCTTGAGGTGACATGCACAAAAACACAGAAAGATTTTCAAATAAGAACATTTGATGAATTACTTAAATCTTTTCACTTAGAAAAGTAACAGCACACCTTAACTAAATAATATTTTTGTTTTAAAATTTTAGTTAAATTATTGTACCATAAGCTTAATATATAAATTCAAAACTGCACTTGAAAATAAAATAATACATTGTGTCAAAAATTGGTACTTACAAGCATTAACAGCAAACAGCATCTCTGTACAATTAAATCACAAAAAATCTGTGATGTAAAATACTGCATTTTGTCCTCAATGACAGTTTAAAGTGCCAAGTTTTTAATGATGTCAATTCTTACCATCTATTTGTACAATGGACAGTGGAGAGAATTTTTCAATCTGGTGTGTATTAGTGTTGTCAGTCTGTATGTTGGCAGTGTAGACAGACAGATCTGTGAAGTTCTCAGGAAGCATTACTCTGCTGTCAGTAAGGTGAGGCTGATCTTTATTCTTCACATCTTCATTCTTCACCTTCAGGAGCGTGAGAAGATCTGTGAGTGTCTGTGTGTGAACTGAAGACTTGGATATCTGTGTTTCTGTGCACACAATGTGAATAACCAAAAGCATGAGTTTAAGTTGAGGCAGAAATGGACTGAAAATGTATTAATCTTACCAGCAAGAAAGAAACCAGCCACACTCTCATGATATTTCTCTGCCATCCAAACAGATTTCTCCATATTTTCAAAATCACTGTCCGAGATGAAATGTCTAAGAAAAATATTATATTGTGATCGCTCCATATATACATTTACATTTAGTAATTTAGCTGACGCTTTTATCCCAAGCGACTTACAAATGAGGTTTACAAAATAAGCATTTAGAACAAGAGCTAAAAAAGCAATCATAAGTTAAATAATACCAGTCCTAGTAAGACTTTTATTTTGAATAGTTAATCTGAAAGAGTAGTTTACTAATTTTAAGTTAACTATGGCTTTAAGAATAGATAATATATAAAAAAAGAAGAAAAAGAAAAGAAAAACATACTGTTTATAAACAGGTGACAGCTGCTCAGATGTCAGCGGCCCGTCGGGCAGAAACAGATCGGGATGTGTATAATCACATGATGAGAGAGGAAGATCTAATTCCAGTTCAGTGTGTAACCTCAAAGCAACTAGAACACAAAACATTTTTAAAACAACACTGTTTCTTAACTCTGTAAATGTGAATTGCCCATTCATGTACCTGGAGACCTTGACTCCTTTAAGAAATCACCAGTACAGCAGCATTCTTCAGTCTGCAGAACCTCCAACTCAGTCTTTTGTTTTTCACCAATTACAACTATTGATGCAAGACATCTTCATAAAACATTACTGAATACTTATAGCAGTGTTAATTATATATTTTGTATGTAAATGTTTATTTTCACCTTCCAAGTGAATGTCTGCACAGGAGTTCTTCACCTCCATTGATTCTGGATTTAGTCTAAGAAGATCTTTCAGCTTTGCACATGAGAAACCAGCCTCAGGACTCCGGACAGATTCCATATGGACTTCTACAGGAAGCATCAGTGTCTGTTTGAAGAAGTGGATTTATAAAACATAAAGATAGATATGCAATCCGTAAGAAACATTTGGAAGATATTTTAAATCACCTCTTCAGTCAGTACTGCCTCTTTATTAAACACCTCTGTAACATTTTCCTCAGTTGCTCTGGCATCAGAAGCTGCACTGTATGATGCACAACACCTATGAGAAATAAAAGTTTAATAAGAACCTTAAATCAAGATGAAAATATGCTCTGTTTTCTACCTAAATATGACGTCTTCTGAGAGCATCACTGATGAATGAAGAAAAGGATCAGAGACAGTCATGAGTTTTAGACGCTGAAGCATTGTGTAAACTGACGGCAGGTGCTTTTTCAATCTTAGATTGTCTGTGAATATCACTTCTTCTGGCAGAGTAAGATCTGACAAGTGGGAGACAAAGCTAGTTAAATTAATCCAAAAATAAACAAAGAGTAAAGATCAGCATTGTTCGATCTAAGTGAGTAAAGTTGCAGTTAACATATTTTCAAAGAAGATTAATAGTTACAATGGAAATAAACGTAGATATTTCAAAAAGTGTCGTTCTTACCATCATAACTGAAGAGGGCATAATCTGTTGTGCATGGAGAAAAATTCTCTTCCCATGGTGATGTGTTTTCACCGTTCCCAAAATTGTGGAGGACGTCAGTGCTGTTTATACTGAACTGAGAGTCAGGGTTAGAGCTGGGAATCACTTCATCCGCTCCACTTCCGGTCTGTATCTGGAATACATTGTACCTACACAAAAGACAACTCCATATAAAGAACCAGCGACTGAGAGCTTTTTGTGGACATTAAATCTGCTTACACAAAAGCTCATTCAAAAATAACCAATAACACTGATGAAAAGCTTTTGTAAAAACTGTCCCAAATGTTCAAACCTTTCTAAACAGTCACCAAAACGTGTGCATTCCTTTAAGTCTTCCATCAGAGATCCAGTCAGAGGAAGTTTACGGCTGGAGATTTTTTTACCTGTAAATAATGATATGAAATTAATTAAAATATGAAAATACTTACGTCAATAGAAAATCCGAATGTTTTCTTTGAAATAGACTTATTTAAAACGAATCTGAATTTTAATTAATTAAAATGTATGTAAAACAATAATGCAGTAAAATAATGCTTCATTAGCCTATTCAAACTTAAAAATGCATAACTAAAGACATATTTACATACATTTACACTACAGAACTCTACAGCACACGTTAAAAGTTTAAATCAAGAGGGAATTGTTTCTAATTATATTAAAAACATTGATCTGATGTATTAATGTCTATTACTTGAATAGACAAATTATTAATCAAACCATTTTAGTTTCTCTAGCAAACCTTTATTATATTCAATAAATAATCTTTGTGGAAAAAGCTGACGGTGAATAAGAACAAAGAATATATATAGTTATAAAACATTAAGACCTCAAGATGATTGAGAAAAGAACAAGAACATGATACAGATCCTCAAGTTTACTAACTGAAGATAATCAACAATAACAGTTTTAGTTGTTCATTGTTATTAATATTTTTACTATAATCAGAAACTCCATAAGAGTTGTGTTGCTATCTGTGTCATGTTGTTCATGTCATCACACTGACTCCATGGAGTCCTGTAAGCTGTGTCCTGCACACATCCGTGAGGAAACATGACGTCACTGCTCAACTCAAGCGGAACCGGAAGTTCATATAAGACCCTCATCAGCCCGCATCTGGCTGAGGCCTAACAGAGAAAAACCGACACAGATACATAATACAACATAATTATAGTTTGTAAAACAGAAATGTTAATGTGGGAACTCACCTCAGATATATAATCGATACTTTTAAACCTGACGCTTTTGAAACGGATGTTTCTGTCATTTTCACCACAGAAGTTCTTCATATTCATACTGAACATCTAAAAATAAATCATGACGTCATGTTCAATTCAATTCAATTCAATTCACTTTTATTGTCACATCACCACGGCACGTGTGCCCTGGTGAGTGAAATTCTTAGGAGCTTGCTCCAAAAACAGCGCAGTACATGTAACAAATAACATGTAACATATAGTGCAGACATAAGACAGTGTTCTCGCAAATGTCAGGCATGATGGTTTAATGTAATATATATATATATATATATATATATATATCGCGTAATATATAATAATAATATAAGTTAATATCTCACTGAGGTGAAATGTTACCTGACTGAACGTTTTGGCGCGCTCCGCCTGTAACATGACGTCATTGAGTGATTGATTGACAGGCTGAGGAGAAATTTTATTTGTTTATTCTAATATTAAAATTTTGTTCCAAAATATAAATGTACAGTATTGTAAATCACCAAGACATCAATGTAAATGTGTGGTTTTAATGGTTTGTTTTATAAATAAAAATATACAAATGTATTGCTGAGAAGTTAATTATTTAATATATCAATTAAAAAATTAAATGTTATTTTCCGTCTCAATATCAGTTTGGGTTTATTTAGTCATTATTACTTTTGTGTATTTTTATATCTATAATGAGAATTGCAAACCTTTTTAAGTAAATTCATTTGGATGTTTTGTCATAATTGTACAAGTTTATTTCAATAAAATACGACAAAATTAATAGATTAATGTTGATGTTAATTGAAGAATGTTACTGTTCTAAATAATTTATAAAAACGGAAATAACCCACACCTTTATAAAGAATAAAGAATAAAATGTTTGAGACACAATGAGAATAATTCACATTACTTTAGTATTATTTTACAATAGTTATGATATTATGACATTAATGAAACAAGATTTAATTGTGTTGAGACTCTGGCGCCTCCTGATGGTGAACACGTGTCACGTCATCACAAACAAACTTATATAAACTTATATAAACTTACATCACACAATTATATAACTCACTTATATTTCACATTAAAAAACTGACATTGTTCTCTTTCAATATTTATGTCCTTTGCTTAAGGAAATGTAGAGACAAAATCCAGCTGTTATTATTTCTACTGGTTATTTCTGAATTATATATTTTTTATTTATTATTTCAAGCAAAAGTACTTGAGTTGAAATGAATTAGAATGTTTTGTCTCATCATTTAGACTTTTGTTGTGAATCCTTTAACATTGTTTCCGATGACACTGTTATGCTTAGGTGTTTTTAATCTTTAAAAAAGATTAAATTACTGCAGTATTTTAATAATTGTATGCAATCTTAAAGAAGAAATTATAATGTCTTCTGTTTTATTCAGACCTTACAATTCGTCCCTTTCCTTGATATGTATTCGTTAAGCAGAGTTTTTTTTTCCAAGTTACTTGTTGAACAAGTTACTTGTTGAAAAGAGCATTTACATTTTGTTAATGAACTATTCAGCTTGTGTTTGTCAAAACAAACAATAAGAAAGAAATCAATTTACATATTTAAATAAATAGCTAGTTAAGCATATCATGTATCGGCTATTTACCGCTTCATTGTCTCCTCGACTATTGTAAGTCGCTTTGGATAAAAGCGTCTGCTAAATGCCTAAATGTAAATGTAAATGTAAATGTTAAACTCATTTGTATCACAAAAGATCTGCTTTATTTCAAACAACACAAAGATGATTTATAAAACTGGAGCAAATCTGGGACTGGATTGTTTACAGTACCTGTAAAACAGAAAAGTCATTTTAAACTGTGCGTTATAGAAACACGAACACGCATGAACGTTAACACAAGAGACTGTTATCTCACCAGCTGTACCAGTATCCCACAATAATAACTGAGCCCACCACACTTATGAATCCAAAAGTAACAAGAGCTGAAATCTTCATCATATATGACGTTCCTAAAAAGAAAGGAGAACATTATGTTTGAATAAAACACGTTTTATTATAAAACGTGTTTTATTGTTGGTTCTTTACCTCTGGCTTTGGCCCACACTATGCAAGATTGTGTTCTTGACTGTCAAAGAAAACACGGAGAGTAACAAAATCTTTAAAAAGGAATTGTTTGAAAGATTCATGAAAATAAGCATCAAACTCCCACCTCTCCCCACTGACAGACGGTGCGCAGAATAATGGAATAATCCTTCCCATTCTCCAGAGGTGCATTGAAAAAGCCCCCGTACAGCCGTTGGTCCCCGACTGTAAAGTTGATTTCCACGGCCAGACCTTTGAGATGAATCTGAGCCGTCACGTATCCTCCATCACATCTCTGTTGTGAGAAGACTCGTGGACTGTCAGAAGAGCGGCAGTCAAACAGCAACACACCCTCCACCGGTAACACAAACACCTGATACATACTGAACACAAAACAAGAAATAAATACAGAAATATAATATAGAGGGTAAGAAATCTCTCTGTCGAACGTTCTCTGCTTCAGTTCCTCGATGGTGGAACGATCTGCCTCTGGCTTCACGCTTGTCAGACTCGGTCTCTATCTTTAAAAAACTCCTAAAAACTCATCTTTTCCGGCTACATGTAACTCACTAACTCACTTCTTTTCTAACTACTCACTCTATCAAAAAAAAAAAAAATTATATATATACTTTTTGTAACTTCTCTCTCTGTGTAACTCGGTAACATTGTTGTAGCACTTGTTCATCTATTGTTGTATCGGCTATTCACCGCTTCATTGTCTCCTCGACTATTGTAAGTCGCTTTGGATAAAAGCGTCTGCTAAATGACTAAATGTAAATGTAAATGTAAATATACACAACTGATGCATTTAATGAAAGACATACTGAAGATGTTCTTACCATATAGAGTCTAGAGAACTGATGGATCTCCTTAACTTAAGAGTGGGCAGCAGAGCATCGACCTCAGTGTATTTGAGTTCAGGTGGAGGAGGAACTAACAGAAAACAGGAACATTTTCACATGACAGACGCAGCTTGTGAATAGAATAAATGTGTTAAAGTTGTTTTTGTACCGGGTATGCTGGTGTTTGCTGTAACTGTAGAGGTGGCGTGTGTTGAATGGGATTTAATGGTTATTGTGTAGTTTGTGGCAGGCAGAAGATTTAAACAGAGAACAGGCCATCGGTCAGAAGAGCTGAAAAGCTTTTTTCTCCTGTCGCTGAACGCTCGCTCAAAGTCTCGCAATCCAACATACGTCACCTGTGGAAGACCAGACACAGAGCTTTGTTTAAAGATGAAATTATACACACATATCGAAAACAATGATATGTATTTTTTATAAAGTAAGGTGTTTCAAAAAATTATGTAATGCATGTAACTTGTAACTCATAGCCACCATACACACATACACAGTATACAGTAGATAAGGAGTTCATCTAAAGTCAATATCAAAATTTGGGTTTACTATATAAGTTTAATGAGATATTACTTGTAAAATAACCCAACTGCAGTTTAACTGATCCTTGGAATTAGTCTTTGGAAATCTTTTTTTTTACAAAAGTGTGTCAGACACACACATAAGAATATAAATAGGAATATATATATATATGTTTAAAGTATACAGGATTTATTTTGCACAAGGAATGCTCACAGTGTACGTCTCTCTGTGACTTTCATTTTCAGCATTCCAGCGTAAACATCTTTCATTGACCACCATCACATCACGAATGATCCGCTTCACCTCTGAAACACAAAATCACTTTCTGTGACTCTAAAATCTGCAATAAACATCACAAACTGAAACGTTTGGGTGCTGAAAGCCGAAACATCCTAATAATAAAATAATTATAATGAGTTAAGTATATCATTAATATGAATATTTTTCTATTAATATAAATTACAAAAATATAGCGAGCAGTCTTTTTTATTTAAAAAAATGCCAAAAAGAAGAAAACATTTTGATCTTTTTTCAATATTGAGTATACTTAAATATTAATCTTACTTTAACTTCAAAAACATTTCAGTTTTAAGAATTGTCATGTAATCAAAACTAATGTTTATAACATATGACCAGAGCAACCAGAGACACCAGATTTAATTTATAATTTAATAAATGTTTAATTTTAGGAAACAGCAAAACACATTGAAGACATTCACCTCTGCAGCGTAATGTAGCCACCAGCCACTTTCCTGTGATGTCACACGTTGATATGTCACTCCCTGTGTGTTTGTAATATCCTTGAAGACAGCGATGGATGACTATAGTGCTGTTATCCCACATCACTTCTGTGTGAGCTACATCAGGTGCTGGACCACAGTGAGCTTCACAAACAAAAAAAATGAAAATATTAAATTTCTTCCATCCAACACATGACATACAGTACCCTGAATACAAACCACGGTGAACATTTCTGTTAAACCTGCACAACTATTATTCAATTTGTACATGTAACAGATGTTTTTTCCCACGTTCCATCTGTTAAACATGTCAAAATGTTCCGTCCTGTTTGAATCCTTTTTACAACCGTATTTAACAACACTACCCGGTGAAGCGGTGAATACTGGGGGAGCACCACAGTTTATCTCTGTTTATTAAGACCAGCAAACAGCATTAGAGAAGAAAAACCACTCTTCTGTGTGCATAACATGTTTTCTATTCTAACTCTTTAGTATTAAAGGAAAAGTTCAACCATCATATACTCACCCTCATCTCGTTCCTAACCCGTATGACTTTAATTCTTTTGTGAAACACAAAAGGAGATATTTTACATTTACATTTACATTTAGTCATTTAGCAGATGCTTTTATCCAAAGCGACTTACAATAGTCGAGGAGACAATCAAGCGGTAAATAGCCGATACAACAATAGGTGAACAAGTGCTACAACAATGTTACCGAGTTACACAGAGAGAGAAGTTACAAAAGTATTTTTTTTTTTTTTTTTTTTTTTTTGATAGAGTGAGTAGTTAGAAAAGAAGTGAGTTAGTGAGTTAGATGTAGCCGGTTGTAAGATGTATTTTGAAGAATGTTTCTTCTCCGTGCAGTAAAAGTCAACAGTGACTGGTAACGGTTGATCTTAACAGCACCATCAAATCTAAGTCAAACCATTTTCAATGAAGACAAGACCAAAATCGTTATAAGGCCCATTAAAATGTGAAACGTCGTGTCGTGAGTGATTTCCCCACTTGTGTGTTTCATGGAGGAATAAGAATCATAAAGGTCTGGAACATTATGAGGGTGGAAAATGACATCATTGTTTTTTTTTGTTTGAGTCGACTCTTTAAAATGTGTTAGTACCTTCACATCTCATGTCAACTTTGCTCCACATTGCGTTTGGGTGACAGATGGACACGTTTCCTTTACCGATACGCTGATATCCAAATTCACACACATAGAGAGCAACAGAACCCAGACTGGATCTGTTATTCCACATCACACGTGAGTGATGCACAGAAGGAGGAGATCCACAGTCTACTTCTATAGAAACACACACACATTATCTCTACACACACTATACATGTAACAATACATTTAAAAAGTGCAAAGATATACCTTTACAGAGAAAATCAGGCTGACTCCAGACTCCCTCTGAATCACAAACTGATGTATCTTCATTTCTAACGTTATAAAATCCTTCAATGCATTTATAAGTGACTCTGGAGCCGATGCCTTGGTCTCCTCTCCACATCATCACAGAGAGAGGAAGAGAGCGAGGAGCTCCACAGTCCACTTCTGAGAAATAACACAACATATCTCAAAAGCTCAACCGTTATGATGATAAAACATAAAAGAATTGAGTTATTATTCTATAATATTACCTTCACACATCAGAGATGGTTTTGTCCAGGAACCGTTTCCATCACACACAGATGTGTTATTTCTGTGTTTAGTGTAGTAACCGTGTTCACAGAGGTATGTTACTGTGCTGTTAAATGTTACTCTGCCATCCCATAATTGTACAGTGTTAGGAAGTGTGGGGGGGCTTCCACATATAATCTCTGTTGAGAGGAAAATGAGTGTGATGATGCTCGAAATATTCTTAAATATAACAAGAGCTGTGTCTGTTTTCTGTGAGCACCAGCCAACAAAGTTTCATTGTTTCTTTGACTTTTTATCACATTTATTACATGATATTAAAAAAAAAATGTGCAGAAGAAATAGTTGTTCATTTATATGTTTAATACATTTATAACATCATGTTTCTCGCAATAAAAAGAAAATAATAAAAAGAGAAGACAGAAAGAAAAGAAAGTTTTCACAGTTTGTTTAAAAGAGATAAAAATTAATTTCAAACTAAACGATGTAAGATGTTGGCAGGAACTATCCCTTTCAAGACCTTTACTATTTTCAATGGAAAATATTTACATTGATATTTATTATCCCTTGAATACAAGCATCGTTTAAAATAATAGAAATAAAAATCATATTCCGTTATTAATTCTTTGTAAAGACAACACAAAAAACAAATGTGGATTTCTCATTTATCATGTCCTTATTAATTCGGTTGAGAACTGAACAGAAATTGAGAAATGACAGAAAAGAAAACACTTTTTGATGAGTTTTACATAGATAAGGAGTCAGTTTACAACAACAGGAAGGTACAAAAATGATAACAGATTGTTTTCAGTTTGGGGTCAACTATTCCTATAAGACATTTACCAAGTCATCTTACAATTATTGAATTAAACCATTTGAATTAAACATATTCTGTTATCATTCTCTGATGAATACAAAAAAGTGTTCTTAATTAATGTATGTAAAAGGTCAGAAACAGTGGTTGACACGGTACAGTATAATGGGCTTTGTCCTTTATGAGAGAAGAGAAGAAGCTCGGAAGAAATGTGAGTCAGAATTACTGATACCTTCACAAGAATATCTGGCTTTACTCCACTGACCGTCACTTTTACACACAGACACATTTCCTGAATCCAAACTGTGATATCCAACTGCACAGTCATACAGAACCTCAGAACCTATTTTACTGACCCCCGTCCAAAACAACACCGAGTGAGGCAGAACCGGAGGAGAACCGCATTCTATCTCTAAACACAAACACATCACTCAACAACACATCACAACACCACATCAAATATCGGCCTACAACAGCAGATACCTTCACACAGAAAGTCTGGGGTCGTCCACGTGCCGTAAGAGGAACACACCGACACATTCTCACGTCCACTGTTAGAAAAGTGTGAGTCACACACATACAGCACCACTGATCCCAATCCTGACATGTTATTCCAAATCATTTGTGAATGAGGAAAAAACTGAGGCTCCCCACAGTCCACTTCTATAAATCCATCACATCATATAAATCACAGAACATATTTCAACTGCCACATGTGATCACAAGAGAAAACACTTTATTATTTACTGTAGTAAGTGGGTTAAAATGACATGAATGTGATTTATATAACATAACGTACACAATACCTTTACAGACCAGACCGGGTCCATCCCATCGTCCATTCAAACCACAAACTGAAGAATTCTTTCCTCTCTCCCACTGGAATCCCTTCGTACAGCTGTACTGGACTTCACTGGAGAAATGACTGACAACTGGTGTCGTATGTTCAGCGTGAGGGATTGATGGAGGAGATCCACAGTCTATCACTACACACACACACACACGCACGCACGCACACACACACACACACACACACACACACACACACACACACACACACACACAGACACAGACACAGACACAGACAGACACACACACACACACACACACACACACACACACACACACACACACACACACACACACACACACACACACACACACACACACACACACACACAGATTTCAGTACATGAGCCTTTTGTGCAGCTCTAGGCCAGTCACTTATTTTTTAAAGAAAACTATTCATATTTATGGAAAACTTGAGAACATGCACACACATACTTTAATGCTTTCCTATAGCTCAAGCAATACATTTACATTTACATTTAGTCATTTAGCAGACGCTTTTATCCAAAGCGACTTACAATAGTCGAGGAGACAATGAAGCGGTAAATAGCCGATACAACAATAGGTGAACAAGTGCTACAACAATGCTACAAAAATTATCAAAATAATTTTTTTTTTTTTGATAGAGTGAGTAGTTAGAAAAGAAGTGAGTTAGTGAGTTAGGTGTAGCCGGAAAAGATGAGTTTTTAGGAGTTTTTTAAAGATAGAGACCGAGTCTGACAAGCGTGAAGCCAGAGGCAGATCGTTCCACCATCGAGGAACTGAAGCAGAGAACGTTCGAGAGAGAGAGAGAGAGAGAGAGAGAGAGAGAGAGAGAGAGAGAGAGAGAGAGAGAGAGAGAGAGAGAGAGAGAGAGAGAGAGAGAGAGAGAGAGAGAGAGAGAGAGAGAGAGAGAGAGAGAGAGAGAGAGAGAGAGAGAGAGAGAGAGAGAGCCCAAGGTCATAGGTTCAATCTTAGGAAATGCACATATATAAGATCGGATAAAACCATCTACCAAATGCATAAAAATAAAGTACTGCTAATGTGCATCTTTTGGAAGATCTGCTTTAATACCATATATTATTATTATTATTTTTATTATTTATATCACTATATTCTTTTATTTCTTTTTTGTTAGTATTATTTCAATGCTTTTAAAAATGCTGAGTTGCTTTTGAGCCATGCAACCTAACACTGGGTCAAAAATGGACGGAACCAAAATTAACTAAATTAACCGAACTGGCTTATATTCAACAGAATAATGGGTTAAAACAAGCCCGCATGAGTCCATTTAAAACCCAACAGTTTGGTTTTATCACATTTTGACCCATCAATGTCATTGCCTTATGAAGTGTCTATTCCTACAGGACATTTGTATATATGAATATGATTCATAAAGTGTATTTGTACCTTTGCAGTACGCTGTATCCCGGTGTGGATGAAACGGTTGAGCTCCGTTCTGGACTGTGTAACCGGTCTGACACGAGCAGGTAAAATCTCCTTCAGTGTTGTGACAGACAGCTCCTTCACCACAGATACCCTCCACATGACATTCATCTATATCTGAAAGTAAAACAACAACATCCTTATTGTGTAAGAATCTAAAATAATGTAAACTTGATGTGTTCCTATAGTGTTGTCACATCACATTTGAGGATGTTGATCCACGGTTCCTCAATCGGTTTTCTGAACCACTGTGATGTGGTTTGAGAGACTGTAAACTCACCGTGGCAGTATGTTCCATCATTGGGTATAAATGTGCTCATGTGATTGGACGGGCTGTAGCCGGAGAGACATGTACAGTAATAACTGCCGTATGTGTTGTGACATACAGTATGATCTCCACAGATTCTTCCTAGCTGACACTCATCTTTATCTGTAACATCAGACAACACAGTTAATGTATGGATTATGATAATAATATAGCAGACCTACTTAAGTATAATATGACATTAAAGGAACATTCAGGTTAGTGAGGTGGTCACCTTGACAGTATGTCCTCCCGTTGCCGACAAATCCATACATGCAGTTACACACTTTTCCTCCAGATCCATCGGTTTTATCATCACAGGTGGCGTTTCGATGGCAAGAGGCACAAACATCCAATGTGCCCGCTTCAACAGGTGTATACGAATCTTAAAGCAAAAACATGAATGGAATCAAGATTAAAACTGTGACAATGTGTTTGGATGATTTATTTTAGCTTATTCCTTTCTTTCCTTTAGTTTTATATTAAAATTCTGTTTGATTTATTAGGGGCTTTTCACTTTACTAAGACTAAGAAGGAATCTCAATATACCTAAATGTGTCTTATTTTTCAAATTTTCAATCAAAATGATCAGTCAAAAAGAAACGGCCTTCTAATTCCTATTTTACATAGATATAACTTACCCTTTAGAAATAATCTGTTACATTACATTTTGTTTGAAATATTCTTGCAGAATTTTACACATGAGTAATTCATTCCACTTCCGTTCAATTGTTCAAAATAAAGTTGCAAGATTTTGAAATGACGTTGGGATAAAAGCGAACAAAAACAAATTTGAGTTTTCATTTCTACAAGATGTTCAAACTGTTTGATTTATTTGTCATGTTTAGTAGCAGGATTCTTTAAATCAATTTCATCTATATAATCCTTGTCTATCAAATAATAAATGATTCAATGATGTTTAATCGTATGCCTCCTCTGTATTCTCTTAATAGTATAAAAACATAACATAAGAGAAACTCTGATGCTTATCTTCACTTTCAATTATCTGATACTCACCTTGAATCATCAGAAAGCACAAGATCACTCGTGTGAAGGTCATCGCCGTTTCTCTGTGTTAACCCAGACTAAAAATATCACAAGCTTGTGATCCACATTTCTCTCCTCCTGCTCCTGAAGACTATTGATAGCAGTGAATGAGTTATTCTTCTGAAGGACACGGCGGTCTGTGTGGTCTGTCTGTCATCATCTCTTCTGACACATTCAGTTAAATGTCTCTCTGTGTGAGAAGGAACCAAGAATAACTGCATTCGGAGACTCACAGAAACTGCTCAATCATTGCCACATGGAGATTATGGTTATTTTCAGATGCCAAACTGTTTTTTATATAGTAACAGTCGTTTGTACTATCTATAAAAAAGAACAGAAACAAGAAAAAGAAACTTGTTTCATGGTTGGGTCATATTGGGCTATTGTAAGTCGCTTTGGATAAAAGCGTCTGCTAAATGACTAAATGTAAATGTAAATGTCATATATGGAGATTTTCTTCTAATTTTGGATCAATGGTTGGTTTTGTAGATATTTAACCCAACCACGGGCTGACAGCAACACTTTTACTTAAACAGTGAAAAAAACATTTTTACTGGGTTTATTCTATTTTTGTCTGTGTTTAATCATTTTTTTTTATTTACTACTAAATGTTCAATGGAATTTTGTGTCTTACCTTTCAAAGCTGTCCTTCTGTTTTTTCCTTTATTTTTAAGTAGATTACATCAGGACTCATGGTCATACAACACAATATTATTTACATACAAGTGCACAGGCTCTATATGAGAATATATGTTCAGATCGGATGGGGGTTAACTGAGTTTGGGTGTGACAGATAAGAGTTTTCTACCCTATCACCCACCACACATGCACACACAAACACACACAAACACACACACACGCACACACACAAACTTTCACTGGCACCCCTACCATCACGACACACACCCAAACACTTCCGGAAAACCTCCACGGTCATTTCCTCAACCTGCACAACACAAGTGTGTCGTGACTCAAACTACACAACCTGCACAACACAAGTGTGTCGTGACTCAAACTACACAACCTGCACAACACAAGTGTGTCGTGACTCAAACTACACAACCTGCACAACACAAGTGTGTCGTGACTCAAACTACACAACCTGCACAACACAAGTGTGTCGTGACTCAAACTACACAACCTGCACAACACAAGTGACTCAAACTACACAACCTGCACAACACAAGTGACTCAAACTACACAAGCATGTATCAGTGAACAACCAGACAAAATACAACTCTGAACTCATGAGAATGGAATATTAAAGTACTGCTATCATATTCTATATCATGAATACTTATTTTCTTATAAAAATTTATTTAATCTATTTTTGTTACACACACACACACACCAACCGCGAACCCACACAGCAGTGAACACACACACAGCAGCAGTGAACACACACAGCAACTGTGAACACACACAGCAACTGTGAACACACACATTAGTGAAAACAAACCAACCTTGAACACACAATTGGAGCAGTGAACACACACCCCTACTGTGAACACACACAGTAGTGAAAACGCACACCAACCATTAACACACAATTGGCGCAGTAAACACACCAACTGTAAACACACACAGTAGTGAAAACACACACAACCATGAACACACAACCAGAGCTGTGAACACACACCAACGGGAAACACACAGAAGTGAAAACACACGCCAACCGTGAACACACAATTGGAGCAGTAAACACACACCAACCGGGAACCCACACAGCAGTGAACACACACACACCAGCAGTTAACACACACAGCAGCAGTGAACACACAGCAACTGTGAACACACATATTAGTGAAAACACAACAACTTTGAACACACAATTGGAGCAGTAAACACACACATCAACTGTGGACACACACAGTAGTGAAAACACACACCAACCGTGAACACACAACCGGAGCAGTAAACACACACCAACCGTGAACACACACACACCAACGTTGAACACACACATATCAACGGTGGACACACACACCAACCGTGAACCAGACCCACAACATCGTTGAACACACACATATCAACGGTGGACACACACACCAACCGTGAACACAAACACACAGCATTGAACACACACACCAACTGTGAACACAAATACACAGTAGTGAAAACACACACCAACCGTGAACACACAACCGGAGCAGTAAACACACACCAACCGTGAACACACACACACACACCAACGTTGAACACACACATATCAACGGTGGACACACACACCAACCGTGAACCAGACCCACAACATCGTTGAACACACACATATCAACGGTGGACACACACACCAACCGTGAACACAAACACACAGCAGTGAACACACACACCAACTGTGAACACACAACCGGAGCAGTAAACACACACCAACCGTGAACACACACATATCAACGGTGGACACACACACCAACCGTGAACACAAACACACAGCAGTCACACACACACACCAACTGTGAACACAAACACACAGCAGTGAACACACACACCAACCGAGGAGTAGTTGGGGGTTCTGTGCTCATTAGATTGCTGTCCCGAGACTTGAACCAACAACCCTGGGGTTAGGAGTCAACACTAGGCCATGACTTCCCCAGAAAACTTAAGATAACTCATAAAAACACTTAAGAGTCACTGATTCCTTGTACGAAGCAACAATTAAATAATGCAAAACTAACTTTAAAGGTCTCTTTTAACGTTAGAGTATAAATAATATTTGTGAAAGTAAAAAGCTCAAAGTTCAATATCAAGCGAGATATTTTATTAAACAGAAATGGCCTACAAAAAACACCTGGTTTGGACTACAGTCCTTTAGTTCCTGCATTGGTGACATCATACCCGCAGGTACCCTCACCCACAGTAACATTCAAAAAGGGGGCGTGGTCTTGTTGAGCTCATATGAACAGATCAAGAGTAGGTTTGATTGTTTGTCGACATGTCGTCGAGCTCTGTTATCTTCATCCCAGAGTCCAATCCTCTTTCTTTGTCTTTCCAATGGACGCTGTACTAAGAGATCATTGATTATAATTTATGTTTAACTCGGTTCCTAAATATTATAATCCACACATAAAACTATCTGCAGCACATTTACTGAGGAAAGCTTCCTCAATCTCCATCAGTTTAATGCTGGATTTACATAAGGATTATTGTTGAAAGATGAAACAGTTCCCTTTTGTTCATGAAGCACAACCTGAAAGTGTATTTTAATATTTAAGTTTAAATGAGTTTATTATTGTCCATTTGTGGCAGAATCAGTTTACGATAACACTGAGCGTGTGCACACATGTGTTGGTAAGCAGTGTCACCTTTCCCGCTCACACGCGTTTACTCTGCCCTTGAATCACAACACAGGAAGCGCTGACACAATCAGAACACGTTACGTATTAATGAAGCCGGGACTTTCATCAGAACCGGGAAAATATCAGCCGTTTTCATGACGGGGGACAGGCGCTAGACAGAAAAGTGAATTATGTGAAAAATGTGGCTTATTTTACCAAGTGAAACATCAACACATGTTATATTACACACTGTTAACACAATCAAAGCTTTAAAAACACACAGAGAACGCGACCTTTAACCTCTAGGTGACTGGTTTATATAACACACATCATCACTCTTTCTGTGGGTGAAGCATCAGTTATTTCTTGTATTTTCATCATAATGTAATCTCTCATGTAACTTCCTTTTGTGGTGGATGAGGAGTGGCAGCTTTGTTTTTCGAGATCCTTCACGGTTGACCGCAATCTCTTTTTTGTGTCCCACCCAACACTTTTCTTGCTAAACATCCTGTTTCACACTAACATACATCAGATTCCAGATGTCGATGGCTTGCACATATGGTTCCATGCAAACTTGTAAAAGGTACTTTTATCAACTTTTTTAAATACGGCCTCAGTTAATACTCAAATAATAACACAAAGGCAGCATGAGTGTTTGGGTTTTTTAGGCGGTTCCTGTGCCTCATGAGGTGTGTCCGTGTCAGAGCTCCGCCCTTTACTCTCCTCCGGACACATTGAGTGGGAGGAACCAGAGGAGACGGGCTCAAGACGACCACACACAAGCTCTGCCGCGTTCCCATCTGAAGCAGACACATCGGTCACCGTCCTCTCACGTAATGACACGTCATCGTCATCTTCATCAATCAGAGATACATCCGGCCGGACGTCCATCTGGACGCACGGGAGGGTCTGAACATCCTCTGAGCTCTCCAGGACACCGGAGTCAATAAAAGCCATCAAAGATGATTTGTCCACATCCAGAGATGCATCCATAAGACTGTCATCCTGGTGCAGATACTGCATCTCTTTCAGACCGGAAACACTCCGGACAGTATGTGTTCCTTCATTCTGAGCAGTTTCAGCGATTCCATTCGCTATGACATCCGACGGATTTGTTTTCATCCTGACACTACTCTGAACCCGAGGGTTTGAAATGCTGTCAGATTTGACCTCAGAGGTCAGCTCGGGTTCAAACGTGGCCTGAGCGTTCTTGTAAAGCTGTATAAACTCTTGTTTCTTCACACAACTTGTGTTGTCACCAGATCCTGGAACAGAGAAACAGGCAAAAAAAGGACCATTGAGGCCTGTTTGAGTAAAAGTTCTGACCAGTTTTTACGGTTAGTTGCAAAACAAACTTTTAGTAAAGGGGGTAAATGATTATTTAAAGTGATTTTCTTTTCTTAGGATACTTTTTTTTTTAATTTCACTAATCATTTATGATATTAGTCGAATATTCTTTTTTCTGAACAACACAAAAGAATATATTTTGTAAAAAGTCGGTAACCCCATTGACTTATGTAAACACAAAACAACAATTTCTCAAAATATCTCCTATTGTGTTCCATTAGTGAATTAAAGTCATACAGGTTTTAAACGGCATAAGAGAAAATAAACAAGGACAGAAGTGAAATATTTGGCTGAGATTTCCTTTGTTAAAGTGCTACATTGTTGAAAATATGACCATTAACACTGATGCCTACAATAGCAAACTCTATGTATCAGAAGTGTTTATGTAAAAAGATTAAAAATGGTCTTTTGTAATTGATTTAAGATATGTTATAA
>CM065671.1:7153926-7176426 GCA_033220385.1 Triplophysa yarkandensis | reverse complement strand
TATGCTATTTTATTCTGTGCTATTCTATGCTATTTTATTCTGTGCTATTCTATGCTATTTTATTTTATTCTGTGCTATTCTATGCTATTTTATTTTATTCTGTGCTATTCTATGCTATTTTATTTTATTCTGTGCTATTCTATGCTATTTTATTTTATTCTGTGCTATTCTATGCTATTTTATTCTATTCTATGCTATTTTATTCTATTCTGTGCTATTTTATTTTTTATTTTATTTTTATTTTATTCTGTGCTATTCTATGCTATTTTTATTTTATTCTGTGCTATTCTATGCTATTTTATTCTGTGCTATTCTATGCTATTTTATTCTGTGCTATTCTATGCTATTTTATTCTGTGCTATTCTATGCTATTTTATTTTATTCTGTGCTATTCTATGCTATTTTATTTTATTCTGTGCTATTCTATGCTATTTTATTTTATTCTGTGCTATTCTATGCTATTTTATTTTATTCTGTGCTATTCTATGCTATTTTATTTTATTCTGTGCTATTCTATGCTATTTTATTTTATTCTGTGCTATTCTATGCTATTTTATTTTATTCTGTGCTATTCTATGCTATTTTATTTTATTCTGTGCTATTCTATGCTATTTTATTTTATTCTGTGCTATTCTATGCTATTTTATTTTATTCTGTGCTATTCTATGCTATTTTATTTTATTCTGTGCTATTCTATGCTATTTTATTTTATTCTGTGCTATTCTATGCTATTTTATTTTATTCTGTGCTATTCTATGCTATTTTATTTTATTCTGTGCTATTCTATGCTATTTTATTTTATTCTGTGCTATTCTATGCTATTTTATTTTATTCTGTGCTATTCTATGCTATTTTATTTTATTCTGTGCTATTCTATCTATTCTTAATAAAGAGTGGCCTCTGGTAGAATACTGCAGTATTTTAGTATTTATTCTAGTAAACTGTTGTACATTGTGTTATATTGTGGCGATGTCTACAGTAAGGCATTATTACAAAAGCCCTCATTAGAGACCCAATAAAAAAGGAAATCGAAAAGTCTTGCAGTTGCCAGAAGCTTCATCCATAGTTTTTGGCCTATTTAAAGTTGAGAAGATGTTCATCTTGGCTTCTTCTTCCTTAAATGGATAAACTTGATGATTTCATGTCATGGATGTGTTATTTGTGATGGTTGTGTTTGTCTCCTCCAGCTGACTGTGGATTGACAGCGGTGAGGTCCGAGCTGGTTTCTCTGCGCTGTAAGTTTGGTTTTATTCCCTGTAAAGACGGATCTGACTGCGTTCTCTACAGTCACGTGTGTGATGGTGAAAGAGACTGTCCCGACGGCTCTGATGAAAACGAGTGTGCTGCTTTCTGCAGTATAGGTGTGATAAACTTCAGCTCTCACTTCAGGACATCACGCCACGCCAGGCCATGATTCTGTTTCTCTGTTCTCAGGTCAGTTTCAGTGTGCACATGGTAAGAAGTGTATAGAACAGAGGCAGGTGTGTGACGGTGAGGCTCAATGTCAGGATCGCTCGGATGAAGTCGAATGCTTCAAGCAGGACGATGAGTGCTCTCATCGCTGTGACAAAAACCGCTGTATCCCACAGTCCTTTGTTTGTGATGGAGATGCTGACTGTGTGGACGGCAGCGACGAGGACAGCTGTGGTGAGGGGCGATTCTAGTTTGATTCTTAAAAATATACTTCTTTACAATTCTAATTGTCACTTCTCTCGTCTTAGGTGTTCTCCTTGAAGATAACGATGATGAGGATGATAGAAGAACAGAGGAGAAAGAGACCCAAGATATGAAGAAACCCCCGCTGCGCTGTCCTTACGGCTCAAGGTTATGTCAGGATGGGATAGATTGTGTTCTGTATAATCATGTGTGCGATGGAGAGCAGGACTGTGCGGATGGATCAGATGAGAACGAGTGCCCCCTCGAGTGTGAATCCGGTGAGGATGTGATAGACGCCCACATCTCTTCTGATGTACAGCTACACTTGTGTTATTTCTGCCGTCTGTTCTCAGGTCAGTTTCAGTGTGCACATGGGAAGAAGTGTATAGAACAGAGGCAGGTGTGTGACGGTGTGGCTCAATGTCAGGATCGCTCGGATGAAGTGAAATGCTTCAAGCAAATTGACGGCTGCGATCATCACTGCGATGAAAACCGCTGCATCCCAGAATCCTTTGTTTGTGACGGAGAAGCCGACTGCAAGGACAGAAGCGATGAGTCCAACTGTGGTAAATTAGAGTTTTTGGGGAAATATTTGTTTCAGTTTAATGAAAATGAAAATAAAAATATAATCAGCATCAACAAACCGGTTTAAAGATCAACCTTCTATCAGCATTAAACTTGTGAGTGTTAACTTTTGATAATTTAAATGGTATTTAGATATGTAAAAACAAATTTTCAACGTTTGGTTTGATTTTGATTTTAGTTTAGATATGAAAAAAAAGCATGTTGGAAAAAAATCATAAGAAAATTACTACTCATATTTGCTGTATGTGTTGAATGTAACAATTTAAAGCCTGAATTTATCTATTTCTATATCTATATCTTTTATCTATTATATGAATCTATTTCCTGAATTTATTTGATTTAATGTACAGGTTTACTAAAAGGAACAAAGAAACATGCAATTTAAAACAATAACAATTTATGAAACCATCATATAAAGTCAAACTTGTGCTTTTTTACATTGAGATACACTCGCATTTTATTGATTTGATCGTATCATTTGCCATGATTTCTGTGCATTGTACAATAAGTGTTGAGGAATGAATGTGTTGTGCACCTGTGACAGGTGAGGAGAGCTGCAGCGCTGCAGAATGGAGATGTGTCAGCGGTCAGTGTGTGTCCGTCAGCATGCGTTGTGATGGTCATCCGGACTGTCGGGATCATTCAGATGAAGAGAACTGCTCTGATCGTCCATCCTGCAGCACACAACACCGCTGTCCACAGAGTCAGGAGTGTCTGCTGGACGACTGGATATGTGATGGAGAAATAGACTGCAAGGATGAGACGGATGAGAAGGTGAGATCCATGCGTCGCATTATGGTCAATGAAATGATTTGTTGATGAAGGTAAAGGTTTGGCATGGTGTGTCCTCTCTTCACAAAGAGTAAAAGCATTAGTGATGATCTGCTTCATGTGTTTTGTATTCTTTGAGACAGAACTGTAAGGAATCTCCAGTGACATGTGGAGAATTTCAGTGGTCGTGCTCTTCTAAGACTCAATGTATTCCAAAAGACTGGCGCTGTGATGGATCTGAAGACTGCAGGGATGGAAGCGATGAGTCTGACTGTAAGTCTGAAACACAATATGAAGAATAAAAAAAGATTAAATTCATCTAAACACAAGGACTGACGCATCAGAGCATATTCTGTGTTTAACAGATCAATAGTTGTGCTTGATTGTCTAGACAAAGTCCTAATATATTTTGCAACGGTAAATGTATTTTTGCATTACAATAAAATGACGAATAAGTTTCCTATTCAACCTTCCAGTTTAATTCTTTTCACTCTTCAGAAAAAAAGGTTATGGAACAGTAGATCTGGCAGGTGCTTCTATATGAAGTGACTCGGTGTGTGTTTTATCAGGTGCCCCGGTGTCGTGTCGGCCTCATCTGTTTCAGTGTGGAAGTTCTGAGTGTGTGGATCCGTCTCATCTCTGTGATGGAGTCCCTAACTGTCTGGACGCGTCTGATGAAGGTGGACTCTGTCACACAGAGACATGTTCACAGAAGTGTGCACAGGATTGTCTCCGCACACCCACAGGCCCGGTACTACTTCACTTTCAATCCTCTGTAATCTGCAACTTGATTTGGTTTAAAGTAAAGGAAAACCAGCAAACACAAATCATCAGAATTGGGGCTCTGGTCGCGTGGATTGAGCTCCAGTGTTCCAAGACTTTATCCTTTTCCAATCTCTGTCCCGTCAAATATAAAATTCCCAAAAAGTAAGGAATTCAAAAAATTTGGGAAATGTGCATTGCAGGATTACAGATTTAATAAAATTTCATACATTTTTGAAGAACATTTACAAGTAGTTACGTTCATCCAAAGCAATTTACAGTTATTTATAAACTTCGTTTTATCAGTGTGTTATTCTAGGGCTGGACTGTAATAATTAAATTCGGTCACAATTCCCTCTCTGTCCTGTAATTTTAAACCTATATGACTCCTTAAAACACATAGGAAGATATTTTGAAGAATGTCAGTAACCAGAAACAGTAGGTCCCTATTGAATTCTATTGTATGGATCATAAATTCAGGTCAAAGGAAACTTCTGTTACCAACATTGTTCAAAAGTTCATCTTTTCCGTGACTGTTATCACTTATTTTTTGTCATATATTGCTTGTTTTTTGTCTTTGAGCAGAGTTGTTGGTGTAGGATGGGTTATAAGCCTGAAGATGGTGGTGTCGTGTGTGTTGATGTGGATGAGTGTGCGAGTGATCCGTCCGTCTGTTCACACTACTGTAATAACACACACGGATCATTCCTGTGCTCCTGTAGTCATGGTTACGTACTGGAGCCTGACGGTCACAGCTGTAAAATCACAGGTATATACATCATGTACAGAAATGTGTAAGATTTGATTTTAGTGTGTTAATGTTGTGTGTGTTTGTGTGTCAGGTGAGCCGTATCTTCTGGCTTCTGTGCAGTCAGAAGTCTTTCTGTTGGGTCTGAGGAGCTCCAGCCGAGACGTTCTTCTGTCCTCTGAGAAGCATTTCGTCCTCTCTCTCGACTATGATGGGTTGAAGCAGAGAGTGTACTGGATCGGTCTGGACACGGACAACATCAGATGGATAACACGAGATCAGAAGAGCAGAGGAACTCTCATCAAAGGTCAGGATAGAAGTCCTAAATAAACCAAGAAGTGAATAAAATGGGCAAACTATTTTTAGCAATGTGAAGTTTTGTTCTCACATGTAGTGTATCGGTTAACAGGGATATTTCACTCAAAATGAAAAATATATCATGAATTATTGACTCTCTAATTGTTCATTTTATTCCAATATAGTAGACAATGGGTTCCAAGAACTGTTTGGTTAAAAGCATTCTTCCAAATACCTGCAGTGTGCATTTCAACAAAAAATATGTATACAAATTTAGAACTTTTGAGATTGCGGTAAACTATTCCTTTAAGGCACTTTTACAATAATCTGAGCAATAATGACACAAACAATGTAAGGAATTCATTGATTTTAAGCCGGCATTAATCAGGTCAGTCTAAATTGGACCTAATAAATGTTTATTTGTATGTAGATACATTCTATATTAATTTTAATTGTTCACGAGTTTGTCAAAATTAAAAAAAAATTATGATTAGATTTTTTTTCTTTTATCTTTATATTTTATCTTTTATCTATTTACTTAGTGTTACGTGTACGCACCGGGGGACTGAGAATAACGAAATTTCTATTCTTTGTATGTATGTACTGTACATGTGGAAGAATTGACAATAAAGCAGACTTGAACTTATTAATTTTATACCCTACAATCATAAATTTAAAAAGTGTATTAATTAAATTTTTTCATGTTTTATTTAAAAAAATATATAAAACCACTACTGTCGTGCAGGATATAGAAGACATGGCTGATGTGTGAGTATAATCTTGTTTAATGCAGGCGTAAACGCAGAGAGTCTGGCTGTAGATTGGGTAGCGAGGAATCTTTACTGGGCAGACGGTGTGAACGGACAGATAAATGCTGTGGGACTGGATGAAAACGTCACCAGATCTTCAGATGGTGTGCTGATTCTGGATCGAGATCTTGAAAACATTCGTTCTTTGGCTCTGCTGCCTCAGAAAGGGTTTGTTTTATTACTCTACAACATAAACTCGGGGTTCATTTCTGGATAAACTTGACATTGTCCTGTGTCGACTTCAGTCTGATGTTCTGGTCCGAAACGGGTGACGAGGCTCAGATAGAATGTGCCGGAATGGATGGATCTGAAAGACGAGTGCTTGTCAGTCGTTCTCTACGATGGCCGGTCGGTCTGACCGTGGACTCGCTGCACAACAGAATCTACTGGACCGATGAGAAACTCAAATGCATCGGATCAGCCAATCTGGATGGAGAAGATCTAAAGGTAAGGATGTTGAAAGGTTCATTTGCTTTTTCAGTTATCTTTTGTGTGGCATTCAAGGCGTGCAGTATAAATATTCAATAAAAGAAAAATCATGTCGATTGTTAATGTTTTTCAGCTTTTCCAGTTAATGGAAACTCCCAGTCCGTTCTCGGTGTCCGTGTTTAACGATATGATGTACTGGTCTGATACAAAAAGAGGAACCATTCAGAAAGCTCACAAAACAAGCGGCAAGAAACAACAAGTTCTGCTGAAACGTCCCGGACAGCCGTTCGGTTTAAAGGCGAGTGTCATTGAAATCGTGCTGAACACAACAGAAACTTTCATTTTTCACATCACGTGTGTCTGCTGCAGGTGATTCATCCTCTGTTACAAACCAGCAGCGTTTCAAACCCGTGCGTGTCCAAACACTGTTCTCATGTGTGTGTGTTAGCCCCGGGTCTGAAGAGCGTCTGCAAGTGTCCATCAAACTCTCTGCTGGACGAAGATCAACTCACCTGCTCGAAAACCAAAGACTCGTCCTTCATACTCTTCCTCTCTCACGATGACATCACACAGGTAAACTCATGGCATCACTTCCTGACCATTTCCTGGAGATGATGATATTAGTGATATTTCAAATAAGTCACGTTTCGAGATTTGTTATGAAGTATGACACCCTTGCAACGTAAACCAATGAAGCTCTAGCCCTCTCGCTCTCTGGTTCTCGCCCTCTCACACTGCCATCACACAAGTAAATGGGTCATGACATCCGTTCATTTTTCACCTGCTTCAGATCATGTTCCATCAAGAACCCACCCTAAATATTCTTGCCACCCCAGAAAAAACCTCTCTCTCTCTCTCTCTCTTAGATCTTTTTACAGAGCAGACACGGCAGCACAGGTCTCCAGGAGTGGCCGGATCACCGTCACTTTGTCCTCCCAGATGTGATGAAGCCCACCATGTTTGACCTGGTCCTGCGTGACCTCACCCTGTATGTATCCGATGATAACCATCCCGTCTTGGGACTGTTCAAGATGAAAGACTCGGGATTGGTGGCTCGTGGAAAGCTGCTTGGACTCTATAATGACTCGATCAGTGCGTTTGCAGTGGACTGGATCACATTAAACGTGTTCTGGAGCAGCGTGAAGCTCTCTGGCCTGCAGGTCACTTCAGCGGACGGCACGCACACCGGCGGGTTAATACGGAATGCCGTCGGGAGGATTGAATCGATCGCTTTGCATCCGCTCAGTGGACGTCTGTGCTTCGTAAACGAGCATCAGGAGGGTCACATGACCACGGTGGAGTGTGCGAACATGAATGGACAGAACAGAAGTATGGTGTGGAGTAAATCAGTCCGTCCGACCTCACTTCTGTTATCAGATGAGGGGAAGAAAGTCTACTGGGCTGATGCTGGTAAGCTCACACATAAATCATGTCTGGCAGCTTAATTTCTAAATCAATATTTAAAGTTCACTTTGTGAATGGAGGCGCAATCAGAACATTTCAATAACTCGATTTGTTCAGATTGTAGTTCTAAATAATGGATTTCTTTTCCAGGTCTTTCTGTAATTGCTTCAGTTGGAATAGATGGTTCTGGGTACACAGAAATAAAAACAGAAGAAGGATTAACAGCATTTGCTTTAGTTAATAATGTGCTTCTTTGGGTCACCAAAAGAGGTAAAAAATCATTTTAATGTGATGTTTTTTGAGGGTCCAAGGTTGCATACTGAGAATGATCAAGTAAATTTGCTAATTTAAAAGGGACCTAAGATAATTCTGTCTTCTATTCCATCTTGTGTGGCTTTTAACCTATTTGTTATCTGTAAAACAAAAGACATTTTGAGAAAGGTCTTAGTGGTTTTGTGTCTTGCAGATTAAATAATGAAGTAATTAAATAATTTTGATTTGAGTGGACCAGCTAGAAATTGTGTTAAACCCAATGCTGGTTTAACTTGTACTCTCAAAAAGAACTTTTACTGTTAATATTTACGATCATCATAATTTGAAGTGATATAATAAATTATATGTGTGTTGTGTAGACAGCAGTAAGTGTTGGTTCAGTGATGATCAGGACACTGGAAAGCTGTGGTTTGAAGTGAAAACTGAGATCATCGGGATAAAAGCCCTGGCTAAATCAAACCAAAAAGGTAAAAATCAACCTTCATTCATCACAAACCTAACCTTTAAAAGGGAGCTTCATCTAAAAATAAAAAAATCTGTCATGAATAACCCTCTCTACTTGTTTCAAATATTTATCATTTAAATTTAGAAGAATGCTTGTAGCCATACATCTTAGACTTCATTGGTTACCATAGTAGAAGAAGCCGTTAAATGAACAAAACAATATTTAAATTTAATAAACATGTAATTCACCTTCATGTTTAGGTTCCAATCTGTGTTCTAATGCTAACGGAGGCTGCAGTCACATGTGTCTGCCGTTTCCCGGAGGAATGACGTGTCAGTGCGGTCATGATCATTTGATGAATAACGACAAAGATTGCATCCCGGATCCCCGATGTCCGAAAGGAACCAAACCCTGCTTGAGTGAAGATATCTGTGTATCGCTTAATCACTTCTGCAATGGAGTCTCCGACTGTCCAGATCATTCTGATGAGATCTGTAAGAACCAATGATACATTAAGAATTATTTTATTAAAAAAATGAGATGCATAAGATGCAAAATATTTATGTGCAAAGATCATTATCGTTACAGCAATTATTTGCAGCATACACATTGATTATAATGACACAACCTCTTCTTTTATTCTCAGGTGTCCAGGATGCACAAGACAAAAAGTCTGGATTCCGTCCTAAATCATTTCGTCCGGGTTTGAGTGAGAACGTCTTACCGGAGAATGTTGAGGCCGAGCCATGTGGTGTTAAAATGTGTAACGGGAATGGAAGATGCGTGACCCGAGACGGGGTTAAGGTGTGTGTTTGTGATACGGGTTACAGTGGAGAACACTGTCAGGATCTTTTGGGTGGACTCGCGCAGGGTCCGGTTCTGTATGGAGCAGTCGGACTTTGTGCCGCTGTCATTGTTCTGGGTGTTACCATCGCAGTCATACAGAAGAAAAGAACATCCCGTCCAAGGTACACTTTAGTGTGCATGTGTTTTTACTCCATAAACCACACCGGATGGTTATATAAAACGGTCTTCATGTGTTTAGGGAAGCTTCCCAGGTCATGATCAAGCATGAAACCGACTTGAAGGAACTACCAAGAAGATCAGAGATGTCTTCAGCAAAAGCAAATGGAAAAGACACAGAATTCTCAGAGGTATTATATTTATCATCAACTCTGTCCACCTCCTGTCTCTGGATTCATAAAATTGTCATACGTGAATGTTAAATTATTTGGATATTAAACCATTCTCTATCTCTTACAGGACAATGTCACATCTGTGGACTAACATCACCATTTTCACTCTATCGTCTTGATTTGAAAAATTTAAAAATATTCACAATATATTGTCTTTTAGTACAAATTTGTAAACCTCACATATTAGAGGATTTCTAGCATGACATTTGTTGGATGACTAGCACAGATGAAGATGATGTTGGTCTATTTCAAATACTGCAGATATTTTGTCACAGTTTGTTATTGATCAACTTCTTCATGGAAAACATTTTCTTCTGCCAAAATGATTAAAGTGCATTCTTAAAAAACTGCTGTTGTCGTCTTATCTACAAAGGTTTGGAAGGCTTTACAATTTCACAATGTGTTTGTTCGTGGAGCCGAATTGAAAGTTTAAGGTCACATTTGAACCTGAGGGATTACACTTTTACAGCCATGAAATTCCAAATTCATTTATTCATTTCTGGACGTATTGTGGCATTTCTGGTTTCAAATGTTTCAAATTTTTGTTGTATTGCTTAATGGAATAAAAACTTGTTTTATTTGGGAGTAAAAAATACAAAAGATTTTCACCTATTCCTCATTTTAATTTTCCACAGATGATTAAATTTGAAAGAAATATTGTTAAGTTAACAAAATGAGACAATTGTTACAATACAATTGGCCTCTATATGTCACTCAGGATAAAAGCCTCTGCTAAATTCATAAAATTAAAACATTTCTTTCCAATGATTCATTATTCAGATGAAGAATCTCAAATGAACTTTCAGCAAATGAAACCTGTTTAATATGAACATGATTTTTCGTTCTATAATTCGGTGTGTTTCTAAAGTATAGTTTGAGTACTTTTTATCTGTTCTTTTTACAACACACCTTAACTTCTGTGTTCTTTTTTATCCTCCTTTGGATGTTAACCATATGCTTTAACCATAAATACAATGCATGACTTTGGGTTTTAAAACCCACCCAAACACACAATCTGTTTTAAGATGACATAGGTTAGATTGCACAAGCATGTTTGCTTCCAAGTGAATGTTTGTGAACATTTCAAACTGATATGATTATCTGGGGATTTCCATCTCTGAGACTTCTGGGCAAGTTTGGCTAACCAAATGTGAAATAACAGGAACATAAATCAAACAAAACAAAGTGTGTGTATGTGTGGAAACTCTTATATAAATAGTCACTGTTAGTCGACAACTGTCAAACATTTTATCTTCGGTGCTTCAGTTTTATCATCTATTCAACACACGGTAAGAGAGGAGAAACAATTGTTGCTGTTATATTATCTAATAATTTAAATATTGATATTTTCTCCCTTTGACAAGAATCGGATAGAATATGGACTGTTTGAGAGCAGCTCTCTTTGGATTTATTTTAGTGACCTTCGCAGTTTGTAAGCCGGTATGTGGATGTAATCTGATATTCTACAAAAAAACATATTTCTGAGTGCAATCTCAAATTCAGCACTTCACTTTATTCCATTAAATTTAATTTCAATATTTTAGGTAGACCATTTTAAATAATTTAATACTTTTTACATTTTATGCATTTTGGGAAAAATGTAATCTCTTTGAGTTGATTTTTCTTCATAAAGGGTCCATGACTTTGCAATGAATGATTCTTTACTAAACATAATTTATATATTAAATGTGCTGTATGTTTAAACCATGACCTTTTTCAGGTTAGTGTGTATCGCACACTGTCCAGTTCTGAATCTTCCAGTTCTGAGTCCAGTCAGTCAAGCTCTTCCGAAGAGACTCGAACTCAAATAACAACTGAATCATATCATGCATATGAGATCCACCTGCCAATCAATGATCAACAAAGTCCATCAACATCCTACCGAGCCATGACAAAGAACACGCTGGAGATGGACATGAAAATGATTTCTCTTTCTCGAGACACATCTGCTCAACCTGATGCTGAAATCTCAAGAGCTACATCTTCAGTCAACAAGACCACTAAACCTGCCACTCGAGGAGATAACTTTTAATCTTATATTATCTTGACACTTGTACACTAAATTATCAGAGTATAAAGCTTGTTTTTCTGTGTTCAAGATAATAAAAATTCAATTGAGTTAACACCAGCAATTGTTTTGTTAAAATTTACTCCGTTTTAATTTTGTTGTTATGAATGAGGGAATGAGATCCACACCCGCTGTTAAATATGATCAATAATTTATATGTTTTTGTCTGTTTTTTACACATGCATTTGGCAGGCTCTTTTACCCAAAATGACATATTTTACATTTGTTTGTGTCAAACCTGATATCAAACGTATTATGATTTTTTAACCACTGAGCTTATTACAGATAAACTCACAACAATACTGATAGATGATTTTACAATGCGGTGTAGTTTATTTATTTCTACTGCTTGCCAGAGGTCACACTTGAATCATATGTCCAATACTTTCATGTGAGCTTCTGAATATGAATACTTTGATTTTATAAAAGAAAGATGTTGCTGGATCTGACTGTATTAGACTCAGGGGATGATTCATAGAAATGTCCATGATGAACGACAAAAGAGTAGTTAAAGACTAAAGATTATAGTCTATATATCTATATGAAAATGTAAACATCACTCATGCGATTCGGTCTCAGTTTCTTCATCCTGTGGCTGTTCTGCGAGCACTTGTGCAGCTGCAGCAACCCCTGTCCCGATTAATCCTCCATCTTGCGCTGTGTTATAAGATCCACATTTACTGCATTTCATTCCCAACACGTGGAACGAGACGGTACAGCGAGTCTGACAGTCATTGCATATGATCTGCAAACATAAACAAAGCTCCTGCTTCAAATGACTAACGAGGTTAAAAACATGACAAAACCAAACTAAAAAATCATTAAAGAGGAAATGTATTAAATGAAATTTTCTGGTATAGTGACATGAGTTTTTACCTGGACTGTAGCATCCTGATATTCTGCAGGCATGGGTGACTCTGCAATCTCTCGATCTCTCTCCTCCCAATACTTCTTCATGTTAAATGCTGAGTGCATACACAGAGGACACCGATAAGCCCTGCGTCACATACAGATGGACAGAAACATTTCATAGATTTGAATAATAAACCCATCCAGATACAAGCAAGAATTCAGGCTGTTAAATATTACAAAATAATGAGAACATCCTTTACCCTGTGCTGTACATGTCTTCAAAGCATGTTCTGTATATGAGAATAAAGAGTTCAAAAGATCACAACTGTGCACATTAGAACATTAGAATGATCAATTCATACTAAATACTATTTATAATCACCATTACATGTCTGCACTACATTGCATTCAATTTCATTTCCAGCTTCTTTTAATCACTAACTTGTGTAGAAGATGACCACATGGAAGAACATGAGCTCCTATTCTTGATGTGTGAATGTCTTCCATACATACAGGACAGTTCTGCCTGGACACATTCTCCACACACTGAAACAACAACATAATACTATTAAACACAAAGTCATCCTATTATTTAACACATCATTTACATTTTACATTTACATTTAGTCATTTAGCAGACGCTTTTATCCAAAGCGACTTACAATAGTCGAGGAGACAATGAAGCGGTAAATAGCCGATACAACAATAGGTGAACAAGTGCTACAACAATGCTACCAAGTTACACAGAGAGCGAAGTTACAAAAAGTATATATATAAAAAAAAAATTTTTTTGATAGAGTGAGTAGGTTAAAAAAGTAGTGAGTTAGTGAGTTAGATGTAGCCGGAATCATCACGCACCAGTGGGACAAAACGTTCCATACCTTGTGATTATTTAGAAGATCGGTGGCTAAACATAAGTTGCACTTGGTACAATGGAAGTATTTCTCTCTTGGACCGATTCTGAAGGTCAGGGGAAAACAAAAGTGAATGTATGAAGAAATGAAAGGACAGGGATGTTCAATGATTTCATGTGAACCTGCATATTCCACAGGGCTGGCAGTGATATTGTTTCTTGTCTTTGTCGAAGAGATGGCAAACATCACAGTAATATTCGCCAAACTTCACTCCGCACTCCTTACACGTCTGTTGAGCCTGAAAAGAGCCAAAGCACTTCTTATAAAGACATGTTATGATGCTGTTCACAGGACACTGAAGGGGTTAAATGTTAAAATAAACAAGTTTTAATACAAATCTACCTCTTGAATATTACAACACGCCACACATTTGACCTCTCGGACCTTAAAGCGGTCCATTTCATGATTCTCTTCTTCATCATGACAGAGTCGACACACATAAAAATTCCCACAGCAAGGAGCCTGAAAATAACAGAAGAGATTATAAATATACATCATATATATTAAAACCAGGAGAAAACTCCTTAATGTTGTGATTTCTATCTTATTCCTGTGAGATTTCATCACTGAGTTCTCTGACACATACAATTAAACCTTTAAAGATTTAATAACTCACATTATAAAACATTTGCACGTGTAACTATGTTAAAATATATAAAACACCATAAACAACTGACAGGATTAGCAGTTGGGTCATTACAAACAAACACGTGAGATATGAGTAATTGTTCAAACACATTTGTAATATTGTTATTATTAAGATAATAATAAATAAAAGGCAAACAGGTAAAAAATGAAATAAAATCCCTCACTTTTAACAAACAGTTGCGAACATAATGTTGACATCCGGTCTCAGTGGCGGCCATGTTTTATTCAAAGGCGGGAAACTTTATTTAAAAACACGGAACCAACAGAGCACGTGACAACACGTTACACTAACACACAAACACCTGTTTATAATAAAACAACACATTCTTATTAATTTAATATTTAATTTGAGTTAGTGTCTGTGTTGATGGGATGTTGGAGGATTAATAAAAAACACAAAAACTGCACAACATTAACAATTGTGTTAATGGAAAACTGTTCATAATATTTACATTTACATTTAGTCCTTTAGCAGACGCTTTTATCCAAAGCGACTTACATTTACATTTAGTCATTTAGCAGACTCTTTTATCCAAAGCGACTTACATTTACATTTACATTTAGCAGACTCTTTTATCCAAAGCGACTTACATTTACATTTACATTTAGTCATTTAGCAGACTCTTTTATCCAAAGCGACTTACATTTACATTTAGTCATTTAGCAGACTCTTTTATCCAAAGCGACTTACATTTACATTTACATTTAGCAGACGCTTTTATCCAAAGCGACTTACATTTACATTTACATTTAGTCATTTAGCAGACTCTTTTATCCAAAGCGACTTACATTTACATTTAGTCATTTAGCAGACTCTTTTATCCAAAGCGACTTACATTTACATTTACATTTAGCAGACGCTTTTATCCAAAGCGACTTACATTTACATTTAGTCATTTAGCAGACTCTTTTATCCAAAGCGACTTACATTTACATTTACATTTAGTCATTTAGCAGACTCTTTTATCCAAAGCGACTTACATTTACATTTACATTTAGTCATTTAGCAGACTCTTTTATTCAAAGCGACTTACATTTACATTTACATTTAGTCATTTAGCAGACTCTTTTATCCAAAGCGACTTACATTTACATTTACATTTAGTCATTTAGCAGACTCTTTTATCCAAAGCGACTTACATTTACATTTACATTTAGTCATTTAGCAGACTCTTTTATTCAAAGCGACTTACATTTACATTTACATTTAGTCATTTAGTCATTTAGCAGACTCTTTTATTCAAAGCGACTTACATTTACATTTAGTCATTTAGTCATTTAGCAGACTCTTTTATTCAAAGCGACTTACATTTACATTTAGTCATTTAGCAGACGCTTTTATCCAAAGCGACTTACATTTACATTTAGACATTTAGCAGACGCTTTTATCCAAAGCGACTTACATTTACATTTAGTCATTTAGCAGACTCTTTTATCCAAAGCGACTTACATTTACATTTACATTTAGTCATTTAGCAGACTCTTTTATCCAAAGCGACTTACATTTACATTTACATTTAGTCATTTAGCAGACTCTTTTATCCAAAGCGACTTACATTTACATTTACATTTAGTCATTTAGCAGACTCTTTTATTCAAAGCGACTAACATTTACATTTACATTTAGTCATTTAGTCATTTAGCAGACTCTTTTATTCAAAGCGACTTACATTTACATTTACATTTACATTTAGTCATTTAGCAGACGCTTTTATCCAAAGTGACTTACAATAGTCGAGGAGACAATGAAGCGGTAAATAGCCGATACAACAATTAAAATAAACACAATTTAATTTAGTTTCCCAGCTGTAATCCTAAATGAACAATAGTATTTGTGCTGTTGTTGTAAAATATCCAATAATGTCACCTGCGGTCCTGTAACCATAGCAGTTATTTATTTACATATATATATAATATAAACATGTGATGTCATCTGTAATAAAGAGTTTTATGTATATTAAACAGAAACACATCAACACAACAGGAATTATTTCATTGAATCAAACTTATAATATTGAATGATTTTACATTATTTATTAGTATTATACAATAATAGACTAACACACAAACACATTATTTATAATGTATATCACTATAGTTTATATTCTATAGAACAGAATCTCTACCAGTATTATTAAACTGTACAAAAATAAACCATATATATATATATATATATATTATACATTTAGGGGAGGGCGGGGCAATGTGAGGCACCTCTGTATCTAGGCAACAGAACACATTTGTGCCCACGTGACCATTTTGTTTCCAAGCTCCTCCCATTTCCCCTTGGCCATAAAACAGAGCTCTTTTTGATGTAAGAATGTTTTTCCCCAAAAATGTTTTAGTTTTAAACTTATTTTAATGTAATATTACATTCTTTATTCAATGTCATATTGATTTTAAGATGTTTTTAAATGAAGATAAGAAACACGACATAATGTCAGTGGGAAGAAAAAACAGAACGTGTCTTTTCATAATAATAAAAATTGATATAAAGATTATCAGAAGACAAGATAACAGCTCAGGCACAATTCAACATGAGATATATTTCATAGCTGTATTTTAACCCCCCTGTATCTTCATATCTTGGGTTTTTATCATAAACCTTTATTATTAAAAATCGTTATTAGTCATCCTTTATGTTCTTAGTAAAACTATATTGGAAAGTTCTTGCCAACTTTTAGACAAGATTTTTTTGAAATAATCAATAAAAGCAGGAATTAACCTGGTCACTCAACTTCCACATGTCAGAGGTCCTGTTGACCCAGTGACCCTAAATGACCGGATGTTTCACATCCAAAGAGACAAAGCAACCCCAAATCATTTATCCATCCTCATGTCAAATATCAAACCTCTCTGGCTTTCTTCTGCAGCGCACAAAACAATATATTATGAAGAATGTTGTTATACACACACCATTTAACCCCTTTGAATGTGAGATATTTTGAAAAATGTCTTGGTGGTTTTTTGTGTTCCATCAAAGAAAGAGCCACACCAAGGTCTAAAAGAACATTAACAAGAATACATGATGCTAGAATTTAGATTTCAGCAAGGGTTCTTTATTCAGAAAATGTCTTCATGCTGCTTGTTTTTTTTCGTTAACCAGTTAAAAAGCAGTTCGAGTGGATCTTTATCCTAACTGGATAAAAACAAAGAAATACTTTAACAATACAGAGGCACATTTCAGCCAAACAACAAATTTCAATAGGATTCAAAGTAGACAACACAAGCAAGCAAAAGATTAAAGGATAAAAGCAATTAGCTTGAACTCTTAGCTTCTTATAAAGAAGATCAGATGTGACTTCTTTCCTCTTTAGAATAGATTTACTGTCAGTAAAGCTCTGACATTTACAGACAGATGGTATGTTCCAGTTAACAAAGCACAGCTGAAGACCGGCGTCATGTTAGGAAATCAGAAAACTAGGAGACAGAGTCACTTTCCCAACTGTAAACTAGCTTCATCCGAGTCCACGGATGACATTATTCCATTTGCCGAGGAGTGCTTACAAAAAGAGTGGAGATGTTTTAATGAACTACAGAAGGACATTTATGATATCTTTGCTGAAGACGACGGCGAGGAGGTGTTGAAACATTCAGAGCCATCCTCGTGGTTTACATCACCCAACAGGAACTGTGCCCTTAACCTGAACGTGGGAGGAAAGATGTACCGCATCACCTACAAAATGGCATCGAGGTACCCCCACACTCGAATCGGCCTTCTGGCCGCCTCTACCGACCTCAGCTCCAAGCTGAACCTTTGTGACGACTACTTGGTGAAGGACAACGAGTACTTCTTCGACCGAGATCCAGATGTGTTCAACAGCATCTTCAACTTCTACAGGACCGGCGTGCTGTGGATCAAAATCGAGCTGTGTCCAAGAAACTTCCTGGAGGAGATCAACTACTGGGGCGTCCGGATCAAATACACTCAGCGCTGCTGCCGGATCCTGCTGGAAGAGAAACATGACGAGTTACGGGAAGAGCTCAAAGTTCAGGAGGAGCTGGAGGCGGAGGTGAATATCGAGGAGAACCAGGAGAATTTCCAGGGGATGTACTTGGGAAAGATGCGAAGGGCGCTGTGGAACCTGATGGAGAACCCTTTCTCCTCCGTACCGGCTAAACTGGTGGCGGTGGCCTCCAGCGTGTTTGTCATGGTGTCGCTGGTCACTATGATGTTGGGTACGGTGGACGAGATGGAGAACTTTGAGTCTGTTAACCGCTTCAGAGGAAAGACATATGCAGAGATTGTGGAAGCATTGTGTATAACTTTCTTCACGGTGGAGTATGTGCTGCGTCTGGTGTCCACGCCTGACCTCAGACACTTTGGGAAGAGCATGCTGAACGCTGTGGATCTCATAGCCATCCTGCCACAGTTTCTGCAGTTTGTCATTGAGAGCTTTGAGAGAGGCGATTCCGACAAACAAAACTCTGACTTGGAGGCGGTGGGACAAGTCAGCAAGGTGGGACAAGTCCTGCGAGTCATGCGACTCACACGTATTTTAAGAATTTTGAAACTGGCACGGCACTCCACGGGCATGAGAGCGTTTGGGTTCACTTTGAGGAAGTGCTATCAACAGGTTGGTTGTCTCTTTCTATTCATGGCCATGGGAATCTTCACCTTCTCCGCCATGGTCTACACTGTGGAGCGCGACGTCCCTCATACTAAGTTCACAAGCATTCCTGTGTCTTGGTGGTGGGCATCTGTGAGTAGAACATAATTCTATCACTCAGTTAAATCAGTTGGATTATGCATGTAAACATGTTGTGTTTGCAGGTTAGCATCTCTACTGTAGGCTACGGTGACATGTACCCCGAGACTCTTCTGGGACGGATTTTTGCCTTCGGCTGCATTTCCTTCGGGATCATCTTAAACGGCCTTCCCATTTCCATGCTCTTTAACAAATTCTCGGACTACTACGCCAAACTGAAGTCTCACGAATACACATGTAACATGAAGAACAGAGGGAAGGTGAACTTCCTTCAGAGAGCTAAGGAGAAATTTAACTGTGGTGTTGAAACAGTTTCATAGTCAATAATGAGATGTTTCAGTGTTTCAAATGCCTCATCTTGGTGCCTTGTTTATTGGTTTGGTCTGGATATATAAGCACATTACTCATGGACATTACCTTAACTTCCCTCTCTAACTTGACCTGACTTAAACTGCAAAAGCACATTAATCTCATTTGGCTTTTCAAACAGCCTCGATTCAAAATAGATCCCATTGCTTTATCAAGTATTTCCATCAAACTGAAATGTTTGTTCTCTTGACACCAAAGCTACATGTTTTCTCTGGGATAATATCTGTGTTTTTACACTCTCATGATGGAAACTGTAAAGTCACAAAAGGAATAAACATGTACGGAATATTTGCATTGCGTCCTTATTTTACTGATTACTTTAACATGGCAAGAAAAGTAAAACATTTTACCTTTATTTATCCCTGTTGAAGAACTTGGGTGTATTTACAATATTGCCACCTGTATTGACTCGCATATGAACTACATTGACATCCTAATCCATAGGGTTCTATATGATGTCGGTCCATTCCTCACCATTCTTCCAGAAGAACATTTGGGAGGTCACACACTGATGTTGGATGAGAAGGTCTGGATCTCAGTCTTCATCTCAAAGATGTTTTATGGGGGACCTCAAAGTTCATCCACATCAGATTCTTTCATCCATGTGTTTATGGATCTTACTTTGTGTACTGATGTTGGGAGAGAGAAAGAGAGACCAGAGAGAGAGACCAGAGAGAGAGACCAGAGAGAGAGACCAGAGAGAGAGACCAGAGAGAGAGACCAGAGAGAGAGAGACCAGAGAGAGAGACCAGAGAGAGAGAGAGAGAGAGAGAGAGACCAGAGAGAGAGACCAGAGAGAGAGAGAGAGAGAGAGACCAGAGAGAGAGAGAGAGACCAGAGAGAGAGAGACCAGAGAGAGAGAGACCAGAGAGAGAGAGACCAGAGAGAGAGAGAGACCAGAGAGAGAGAGAGACCAGAGAGAGACCAGAGAGAGAGAGAGACAGAGAGAGAGAGAGAGAGAGAGAGAGACCAGAGAGAGAGAGAGAGAGAGAGAGAGAGAGAGAGAGAGAGAGAGAGAGAGAGAGAGAGAGAGACCAGAGAGAGAGAGAGAGAGAGAGAGAGAGAGACCAGAGAGAGAGAGAGAGAGAGAGACCAGAGAGAGAGAGAGAGACCAGAGAGAGACCAGAGAGAGAGACCAGAGAGAGAGACCAGAGAGAGAGACCAGAGAGAGAGACCAGAGGGAGAGAGAGACCAGAGAGAGAGAGAGAGAGAGAGAGAGAGAGAGAGAGAGAGAGACCAGAGAGACCAGAGAGACCAGAGAGACCAGAGAGAGAGAGAGAGAGAGAGAGAGAGAGAGACCAAAGAAAGGGAGAGAGACCAGAGAGAGAGAGAGAGAGACCAGAGAGAGAGAGAGAGAGAGAGTGAGACCAGAGAGAGAGAGACCAGAGAGAGAGAGAGAGAGAGAGAGAGAGAGAGAGAGAGAGAGAGAGAGTTCTGAAGAAATGACAAAACTAATAAATACATTTATAAATAAAACATTTAAAACAACTAAAGACGACATACAATTGGCTACAAATGAAATTAACCATATATTTGAAATAGCAGCGTGTAAAACTAATCTGAAAAAGAAAGCGAAAAATTATTCAAAGAAAAAAACAAAAGATGAAAAGTGGTTTGACACAGAATGCAAAACACAAAGAAAACTACTCAGAAAATTATCAAACCTAAAACATAAAGACCCTAACAACCCAAATCTAAGAATTGAATATGGCAATAAACTAAAAGAATATAAAGAAACAATAAGAAAGAAAAAACAGCACTATCTGAACAAAAGCTTAGATGAACTAGAGATGTCAATAAACCAGAATCAGTTCTGGGATATGTGGAATAATCTGAACACAACGAAACCACAAGATTTAACAATTCAAGATGGAGACATATGGAAAAAACATTTCGAAAACCTATATAAAGAAATACCACCAAAAGAACTTAATGAAAATTATAATCGGATCAATCTAAATCTACAAACCTATGAAAACACGATAAAAAATAATCAAAATCCACTGGACTTTCCAATTACACACAAAGAATTGACTGAAAAACTTAAAACCTAAAATGTAAAAAATCTTGTGGTCCAGACAATATTCTGGGTGAAATGCTTAAAAACAGCACACCTGAACTACAGACGGCTATGCTCAAATTATTTAACCTCGTCCTGCGTTCAGGACACTTTCCTGACATCTGGAGCCGAGGATTTATCACACCACTACACAAGAGTGGAAATAAATTAGATCCAAATAATTTTAGAGGCATTTGTGTTAGCAGTATTCTGGGGAAATTATTCTGTAGTATTTTAAATAACAGAATTATAAACTTTTTAAATGAACACAATGTTTTGAGTCCATGTCAGATAGGCTTTCTTCCAAATCATAGAACTACCGATCACATATTTACACTTCAAACCCTCATTAATGAACATGTTAAAAATACAAAAAATGGAAAAATATTTGCATGCTTTGTAGATTTCAAAAAAGCATTTGATTCTATTTGGCATGATGGATTATATTTTAAACTCTTACACTATGGTATAGGTGGTAAAGTATATGACATCATTAAATCTATGTATTCAAAATAACACATGTGCAGTTCGAATTGGAAACAAACATACAGATTTCTTTAGCCAAAAGAGAGGAGTGAGACAGGGTTGTAGTCTAAGTCCAACACTTTTTAACATTTATATTAATGGATTGGCAGAGGAATTGGAACAATCTTCCATCCCTGGACTGACACTTCAGGACAGAGACATTAAACTCTTGTTGTACGCAGATGATCTGGTGCTGCTGTCACCCACGCCACAGGGATTACAACAGCAACTAGACCTGATTGAAAACTATTGTCAGAACTGGGCCCTGACAGTAAACATCAAAAAGACCAACATTTTGATTTTTCAAAAGAAACCCAGATGTCAGGAACACAAACATCAGTTCAATCTCGGCAACACAACACTACAACACACAATGCAATACACATACCTTGGCCTGATAATGACTGCTTCAGGAAGTTTTAATATGGCAATAAATGCACTTAAAGATAAAGCTCGGCGAGCTATGTTTGCTATTAAAAAACATTTCAAAATATTGAAATGCCGATTAAAATATGGTGTAAAATATTTGACAGTGTAATACAGCCCATAGCGCTGTATGGAAGTGAGGTTTGGGGTCCAATCAGTGATCAAAGCTACACCAGATGGGAAAAACATCCCATTGAAACCCTACACACAGAATTCTGCAAAATAATTTTAAAAGTACAACGAAAAACCCCCAATAATGCGTGTAGGGCAGAATTAGGCCGGTTCCCATTAATTATCAACATGCAAAAAAGATCCCTTAAATTTTGGGTTCACTTAAAGTCCAGTCAGTAGATTCCCTACAACATAAAGCTCTAAAAACACAAGAACTAAACCCAGAAAAAGAATTCATTATGTCAAGTCATTACAAGACTAACCAACCCTGACCAGTCCCAAACTATCACTGCCTCAAATATTAGAATAAATCAAATTATTACACAAGCCAAAAATACATATCTGGAACACTGGGAGCAAGAAACAACCTCACAGTCTGTGTGT
>CM065671.1:7035416-7153318 GCA_033220385.1 Triplophysa yarkandensis | reverse complement strand
GTATCTGATTAAAATACACCTTAAGCATGATTTATTTTGTTCATTATGTACAGTACAGTTTTTCAGCGTGATACTGTAAAGTGTATCTTGTTGCTTTAAACATCTGAGATTGTTAATTCTAAATCTTTTTCAACGCTCCATTTTTCCAGTGAAATAGAAAGGAGGTTCCGAACCTCAGCAAAACAACCTATATTAAATGTTAGCATTTAGTAGACGCTTTTATCCATGGTGACTTCCGGGGAAATAAGGAAACTATAAAATGATGTGTCCTAGTGTAAAAGGTGCTTTTACTATTACATTTCCACAAAAGCAAGAACAATACCTGATAAAAGACATAAAGTTAGTTTATTTCAACATTTACTAGTTTTTACAGTTTTAAGTTCTTCTGTGTTGTAAGAGATGTGGTTGACCAGGCTTTATTTGGAATGTTTAACCAACATGGGATAGTGTGCAGGATGAGCGTAGCAAGGGATTTTGTGCACTTATGTTTGTCAGATAAATCTTTGTTAGGCATGCTGTTTTCCATTAAAAAGTACAACCAGCATTTAATGAAAGTACAAAATTGGTCATGTGTTATACTTCGTGTTCCCCAAACAAGCCATTTTCATTGGTGTTTGTTGCACTTTTAATACTTCATAACAGATAACAGCTAAATGTTAAAACCTTGTGTTTTTTGGGATTGCAGGTGGAGAACATTTCTAAAGCACTTTTGAGAAATCATAGACCCTGGCTTTAAGTGAAGAACAAATTTTTCCGTTAAAAAAGGAACAGAACTCGAAACACAATACAGTGGATTTCTCAAATATATAATGATCATATAAAAAAACTCTTTGTAAGTTCATATGAGGTAAGAGAGAGAGACCTGGGCCGGAGCGTTGCTTAAAAACTTCACTTTGACTTCATTAGACAAATCCATCTACCGATACTAATGGCATTAAAGGCAGAGAGGTGAAAGCAGTGCTGATAAATGAAAGAGTAAGTGATTAGATCATGGTTGCCTCTCTTTCGTGGAAGCACACATCTCTCTCTCTCCCTGTGCACTGCATCCATGTGTCTAATCAGGTTTGTTTCACTGTAATCGTGTCAATGTCACTCTCAATCCAACAAAAGCAGCAAGCAGCAAATAACTGCAAAAGCTCAAGGGAATCTGCACCTTTGGCATTGTCTTTAAAATGACCTAGAGGAAAAAACTCTCTTTCCACTCATCTTTTATTGTCCCCACTGGCTCACCTTTTAACTCGCTCATCAAGCATATATTTCCTGAAAGTGTATGCCCTGCCATGGAAAACTTGCTTTGTACAATGAACATGACTGGGATGTTATAGGGCATATTTGGAAATGGTTTCAGACCAACATCACAATTTGTTGACTGATGCCGTGTTCATACCTCAAACATCAAAACTACTGTAAAAAACCACTCTGTAAAACTTGTTAATACTATGTACAGTACAATATTGTATTCTATGGTATGTCTGAATACTTCATTCTCATTGGCTAATTCCTAATGCACACGGAGTTCCAGTCAATTGAAACAGCGTTTTCTCTCCCAATATATAAGCCAAAAAAAGACCATGGTATAAGTAGAATGATCCATAGCTAGCCGTGCATTAATATACTATGTTAAATAACTAAAACCCTTGAATTCTTAACCAGATTACACACTGCTGGAACAACACCAACAGGGAGAGAGTAAGGTTGTTTTTGTTTAGCAGCACAATTTTAAAACTCTGTTATCAAATTGCCAATTTGGTAAAATGTAAAAAAAAATCACCGTACAAATTATTAAAACATTATTATAGCTATACTAATATCATTCGTATCTAAGTTTGGGGGTTTAAATACCCATGTGAGGTCTCCTTTTAAAATTTTTAAAGCATTTATTTTATTTCTAGTGCACGTTTTTTTATTGTCAAGTAAAGTATACATTCATAACATGACATATTGTTTATACATTGAAACATAAAAATGAAAGGTAGTCACTAGTTTAAAGTCTATGAAGTGCCATTCCTTTTCCAATTGTTGGGTATTATTGCTTCCAGGTTTGTGAATTGTTATTCATGTTTTTAATCTCCCAAGAAATAGATTAAAATATAAACAGATTTCAGTGTATTATGAACAAATACATGTTCTTGGTGTTTTTATGTCAGATAAAACAAAATGTCACATCCATAACACTGCTATTGTTTAAAAGCAACAAGGTTATTCAAAGAAAGGTGATAGGGATCAAAGAAGTGTAATACAATCAAAATTTAGGAAAATAAAAAAATAAGAACAAAAAACTGTACTTAACATTTACAGTAAAACTTGGTTGATTCTATTTTATCGTTTTGGTGTCCCAGATGCAGAATTATTAAAAATGTTATGTGATTTTCTTCACAGTGTAGTGAGTGCAGATACTGAAAAACAAACGCTAATGATTAGTGTACACAATCACTCACATACTATATCCGCATGCACAGGGAAAATATTAGTTTATTGGCCTTTTGAAATAATGGTTAGAGATGAATGGTTCACTGGTGCAAACCCCTAGTGGCGTCCTCCAAACAATCACACTAGAATTAACAAGAACAGATAACAAAATAGCCGCTTCAAAGTGTTTGATTGTCTGTGGGATGAAATCTAACAATAATCTGATTAGTCTTGTGCATTGATATTGGACCTTTGGTAATCGGATCTGGGATTTGAACCGTTTTGAGAAGGTGTATGTAAGTCATTAGTTAGAGGAACAGAGTGATTGACTGATGCATTGTCTCATTTATTCACATACCTGGGTCATTCCACAATATTGGTAACCTTTCAACTTTGGAAAATTAAAAATTTTAGTAAATTTAATGTTTTTAATTTTAATATAATTACAATTACAATTAATAATTATTTAATATCACAAAATTCAATCATGTCATCTCAAGTTTTCTTTTAACTTTCTTACTTTAATATTTTTTTATGTATTTTGGGCCTTGTTTAACTTGATAACGAAAAATATTCTTAGGTGAACCTATGTAATTTAAAAAACATCTATAAAAATTAAATTCCTTACTGACACTGAGTTATGTTGAATAGTGTATTTTATTAAGGCTACTCATCTTTTTCAAGTCATTAACAGATTAAAACCAACTGTCAACATAAAAAATCTATGAAATAGCCAGCATATAAAACATACTAACAATGAATCAATGATGATAAAGATAATTATGTTTGTTAAGGTAACATCAGGTAATATCAGCTTAAACGTTTTTATAGTAACGTACAATATAAAAGTTTTCAATATTTGATTCTAACCAGAAGTACATACAAAACTGACTAAAACTAACAACACCAACAATACAAAGTAAAATAAAAGTGATGCTGCTATGCCCCTTACAATGAAGGATATATTTATTTCCTTACACTGAAAAAAATGATGTGCTTTTAAGTTAAACAAATTAAGTAAATGTACTCATTAGAATGTATATGTAAGTTAAAGAATAAGCAAATCTAATTAACTATAACTTTCCTATAAAATTTAAAATAAATATAGTTTTTGATATTTTGTAAAATAAATACTTTTTCGCTTACATAAACTAACATTTATATATTTAAGAGCAATTAAGATTTGTACTGAATTATTGTAATATTTTCCACTGACACAAATCTATTTAATTGAATTTAAAAGATTTGAGGTAATGAGGTTAATTATTTTGTGACATTTCCCCTTTATTTACATGTAAAAAACATACAGGGTGCCTAGAACATGATTACTCCTTATAAATATCTTAGAAGAATATATGAAATCGGTTATTCCTATAACCAGCAGAAAGGTAACAGAGATGACAGTAACAGGCTTGACAGTTCCATGATAATTTGCTAGATTATGGTGTCAAATACAAAAGCATGTGTTGTGCATTTGAAATGATATTTTTTTGCAGATATTGCAAATATAAGGTATATTAGGTTGTCAGGAAGGGTGGTATGAGGTGAAGGAGAGAGAACCCAAATGCAGGCGAGATTGAGGGGAACAAACAAGACTTTAATGCAAAAACACAAAGCGAAAACCCACGATGGGGAAAACAGTAACACTAAGACACTCTAAAAACGGCAAACAAAAGACTTTCCACAAGGGGAAACAAAACAAGGTTAAATTCTAATAAACTAAAACAAGGCAAAACAGGCAACAAGCAGGAACAAATCAAACAAGAACATAAACAGGAAACACTAGACAAGACCTTAACAAGAACAGGATTTCAGGAAACACGGGTATCAACATTTACAAGACACGAGTCAAACATGTAAAGCCACGACACAGGACAGAAAACACAAGGGCTATAGGGAAACATAACGTCTAGGTTACTATTGTAACCCCGGTTCCCTGATGGAGGGAACGAGACGTTGTGTCGAAGAACGACAGTATGGGGTTCGCTCTTGAGAACCAATCGACTCTGACTTTGTTTAAAAGGCCAATGAAATTTGGCGAATGAAATTTGCATGCCATGCCCCGCCCCGGACATCCGGGTATAAAAGGGGAGACGGCGTGCTCATTCATTACCTTTTGTGCTGAGGAACGTAAGGATGACTCACGATCGCTGCAGCGAGCAGCACAGCGACGTGGCACGAAAGGACACAACGTCTCGTTCCCTCCATCAGGGAACCGGGGTTACAATAGTAACCTAGACGTTCCCTTTCTGTCGGTCTCTCGACGTTGTGTCGAAGAACGACAGTATGGGGTTCCTATGTAACACGCCACGTCGCTGTGCTGCGTCACGATCTCTAGCGGAGCGACCCTGACAGGCTCGAGCGGGTCCAACGGTCTGTGCTTCTACGCGAGAGCGTAACCTTCCAGTGGGGAAATGGTAACACGTCCCAGAGCTTTTTGACAAAAAGGTGAGAGGTAACTTACCACCGGTCTCCACGGGCGACGGCCTTCCTATCTCTACAGCGAGATAGCCGCCCGACCGTGAACTGCACTGGGAAACGCGGCCCCTTCAAGGAGGGAGTGCGTTACGGAGGCCACATCCTACCGTAGGGAGGTTAACATGTGGAGATGTACCAATGGTCTCACCTGATAAGGGCAGAACTCATGGAAAAAATTAGTGTGCATTGCTACCTGTATTTTGGGAGCACCACGTGAGGGAGATCACACATTCACCTAATGGGGAATTCTGGTGAAGGAATTACATCATACGGGGCCACCCCTGAGTGGGGGAGCCACTACGTACGGAGCACTGGCTGAAGAAAGGGGCTCACCTGAAAAGGGGCAGCTCACTCCGATGTTCAGCCTGGTTACAAGGTCCGCTCCGCCCGGCCTGTTACCATGGAGGTGCTTGAGTGATGGAATTAGGTTACCTATACTCGCCTGTAGGGGAAGTAGAGAGGTAGATTAGAGCACTGAACTCACCTGAAAAGGGAAGAAGGCTCTTTCGCAGGCGTACGCCCGGCCAGTGGCTAGTTCTACCTGCGTAAAACCCGAGCTGATACTGGTTCCACCCTGAGGTTATAAAACCTTGCAAAGGTGTTGGACGTAGCCCAACCCGCAGCTGTGCAGATGTCTGCCAGAGAGGCGCCCTGAGCCAAAGCCCACGAGGAGGCTACACCCCTAGTAGAGTGAGCCCTCACTGCGAGCGGGCATGGCAGGTTCTGGCATCGGTAAGCCATGGAAATGGCATCCACGATCCAGTGTGCCAATCTCTGTTTGGAGACAGCTCTCCCTCTTTGCTGACCTCCATAACAGACAAAAAGCTGCTCAGAGCTCCTGAAGCTCTGCGTGCGTTCCAGGTAGAAGCGTAACGCTCGTACCGGACACAGCACTGAAGGAGTTGGGTCTTCCTCCCCTGTGGGGAGCGCCTGCAGGTTCACTACCTGATCCCGAAAGGGGGTGGTAGGAACTTTGGGCACGTAGCCGGGTCGGGGTCTCAGGATAACGTGAGAGTTATTCGGCCCGAACTGTAGGCACTCGTCGGACATGGAGAGTGCATGTAGGTCCCCTACCCTCTTGATAGAGGCGAGCGCTACTAGGAGTGCTGTCTTCCCCGTGAGACGAGGAAGGTCAGACTCTACTAGGGGCTCGAAAGGAGTCTCGGAAAGGCCCGCTAGGACCACATCGAGATCCCAAGAGGGTATGGAGCGCGGACGCGGGGGATTAACCCGCCTCGCACCCCTGAGGAACCTTGTGACCAGGCTGTGCTGTCCGAGAGACTTACCCTCCACCAGCTCATGGTGTGCGGCAATCGCGGCAACATATACCCTGAGCGTAGATGGCGAAAGGCTGTCCTCTAGTTTCTCCTGGAGAAAGGACAGCACTGCACTGATCGCACATGCTCCGGGCTCTTCACCATGTGAAGAGCACCAGGACGAGAAGATGCGCCACTTTGCAGCGTATAAACGCCTCGTGGTTGGTGCCCTCGCCTGAACAATTGTGTCCGCCACCGCCGGAGGTAATTCGTTCAGGATCTCCTCGTCCCGTCCAGGGACCAGACATGGAGGTTCCAGAGGTCTGGTCGTGGGTGCCATACCGTACCCTTCCCCTGGGACAGAAGGTCCTTCCGCAGGGGAATGGGCCAGGGGGGAGCTATCGCTAGAGGTATTAGCTCTGCGAACCAAGCCTGGTTGGGCCAGTATGGCGCAATTAACAGGACCTGGTGTTCCTCGACCTTGACCTTGCACAGGACCTGTGCAAGAAGGCTCACTGGGGGGAAGGCGTACTTCCACTTGTCCCGGGGCCAGCTGTGCGCTAGGGCATCCGTGCCGAGGGAACCCTCGGTCAAGGAGTACCACAGGGGGCAATGGGTGTTGTCTGGCGAGGCAAACAGGTCCACCTGTGCCTGACCAAACATTTCCCATATCAGCCGGATCGTCCCAGGATGGAGTCGCCATTCTCCTCGAGGCGGCGTCTGACGAGAGAGCGCGTCGGCTGTCTGATTCAGGTAGCCTGGGAGAAATACGGCTCGCAGAGATCTTATTTTCTGCTGACTCCAGAGGAGGAGGCGTCGGGCAAGTTGTGACAAGCGGCGCGAGCGCATCCCGCCTTGGCGGTTGATGTACGCTATCGCGGCCCTGCTGTCGGAGCGGATCAGCACATGCTTGCCTCTCACTAGAGGTAGAAACCTCCTGAGGGCGAGCATGACCGCTAACAACTCCAGGCAGTTGATATGCCAGTACAGTCGGGGACCCGTCCATCGACCCGAAGCTGTATGCCCGTTGCACACTGCTCCCCAGCCCAACAGGGAGGCGTCCGTTGTCACCACAACGCGCCTCGAAACCTGTCCGAGGGGTACTCCCGCTCGTAAAAAGGTCCCGGAGGACCATGGGGCCAGGGTGCTCCGACACTGAGGCGTGATGGCAATCCGCCTGGTGCCTGTGCGCCACGCGCTCCTCGGAACCCGACCCTGAAGCCAATGCTGAAGTGGTCGCATGTGCATCAACCCGAGTGGGATAACCCCAGTCGTGGATGCCATATGCCCCAGGAGCCTCTGAAAATATTTCAGGGAGACCACTGGACGCCTGAGCTTGCTCAGGCTTCGCAGCAAGGCTTGGGCACGCTCTTCCGTGAGTCGTGCCAACATGGTGACAGAGTCTAGTTCCATACCGAGATAAGAGATGCTCTGCACTGGGGCGAGCTTACTCTTCTCCCGGTTGACCTGTAAACCCAATCGGTTTAGGTGCTGAAGCACCAAGTCCCTGTGTGTACATACTAGATCTCGCGAGTGAGCCAAGATAAGCCAGTCGTCGAGATAGTTTAGTACACGCACGCCCTGCTCTCTGAGGGGGGATAGTGCGGCTTCCGCGACTTTCGTGAAGACGCGGGGAGATAGGGACAGCCCGAAGGGCAGGACTTTGTACTGGTACGCCCGACCTTCGAAGGCGAACCGTAGGAACGGTCTGTGCCGAGGAAGTATCGAGACGTGAAAGTACGCGTCCTTCAGGTCGATCGCCACGAACCAATCCTCATGTCTGACAGACTCGAGGATGCGCTTCTGTGTTAGCATTCTGAACGGAAGTCTGTATAGACACCTGTTCAGTGAACGCAGGTCCAGAATTGGGCGCAGCCCTCCACCTCTCTTGGGGACAATGAAGTACGGGCTGTAGAAGCCCGACGACATCTCGGCCATGGGAACGGGTTCGATCGCTTCTTTTGCCAAAAGAGTCGCCACCTCTGCCCGAAGAACGGCGGAATCCTTCCCTCGTACCGAGGTCTGAAGGTTTTCCCGAAATTTGGGAGGGTGTCTGGCGAACTGGATCGCATAGCCGAGACGGATCGTTCGGTCTAGCCACCGCCCCGGTCTGCCTAGCATGGACCATGCGTGCAGTCGTTGGGCCAGCGGGACCAGAGGAACGATCTCCTTCACCATCTCCATGGAGGGGGGTTCTGTGGCTCTCAGGACAGCCGCTCTGCCTGGGGACGGATCCCCTAGGGGCTTGCTGTCCCGAGTACTTACCTGCCTGTGGGATTTGCAGTGTAGCACACCGTCTATTTGAGAGAGTGTCTGACTGCAATTCCGCCGATGTGACGCAACGTCTAGTCGTGACGCAGTGTTGGGTCGGGTTGACGCAACGTGGGGTCGGACTGACGAAACGTCTTGCAACCGTACACCGTCGCTCGGAGAGTGATAGCGGTTGAGTTTTAAAACCAGAGGAGGAAACAGCTCTTTTTGAGAGGAAGTGGGCGCCAGGCCCTGAAAAGGGCCCGGCACGAGTTGGGACGTGGCAGGACCGTCCCGCACCGGCCACTTTGGAGATGGAATGTCCTGGGCCGGGCATGGTGGTGTCTCCTCCGCTGGTTGCCTCCCGTCAGGTCCGCTTCCCGCGCTTCCTGCGGGGTGGTTGCTGACTGGGAGGAGTCGCTCTCCTCCGGGTCGCCGATCTCCGGGTCGCCGCCTCAGGGGGAGATACAACCGGAGTGGTCGGTTGGGAGGGGCGAGATCGTTTGGGAGCGGACGATGCACGGAGCCTAGACGGCACGGGGGCGGCCTGGCTGCGGCGAGGGAGGATATGCTTGATAGCCTCCGTCTGCTTCTGCACGGCGGAAAACTGCTCAGAGAAGCTCTCCACCGTGTCTCCAAACAACCCACCCTGCGCAATGGGGGCATCGAGAAAGCGGGCTTTCTCGGCCTCACGCATTTGCGCAAGGTTCAGCCAGAGGTGTCTCTCTTGGACCACCAAAGTGGACATCGTCCGACCCAGGGCACGCGCCGTAACCTTCGTGGCCCGGAGGGCCAGGTCAGTCGCAGTGCGCAGCTCCTGCAGAACTGCGGGGTCAGAACTTCCCTCGTCTAGCTCCTTAAGAGCCTTGGCCTGGTGGACCTGCAGGATGGCCATGGCATGGAGCGAGGAAGCAGCCTGTCCAGCGGCAGCGTAAGCTCTCGACCCGAGGGTCGAAGAGGTCTTACACGCCTTGGATGGAAGTTTCGGCTGACCCCTCCAGGTAGAAGCGGTCTGAGGGCACAAGTGCACCGCAACAGCCCGCTCCACCTGGGGTATGTCAACGTAACCCCTTGCTGCCCCCCCATCGAGGGAAGTGAGGGTGGAAGAACCCGTCTGCCGTGTACGCGCCGAAAGCGGCGCATTCCACGACTTCGTGATCTCTTCGTGCACTTCCGGAAAAAATGGCACCGGGATCGGGCGTGGCTTTGAACCCCGCCCGGATCCCAGGTACCATGCGTCCAGCCGCGAACGTTGGGGTGACGGCGGGGCCGTACACTGAAGCCCAATGCTCACGGCGGCCCGGGAAAGCATGGCCGCCATCTCAGGATCCGAATCATCCCGGGACTTACCTGCCAGAGGCGGAAGCTCCAGGATGTCCTCCGAATCCGAGGCTAGCAGGTCACCCTCCGATGCTGCGACAGACAGCTCGTCCTCATCCCGGGAGGAAGCGAGAGACAGCGTACCGTCTCTCGCTGATGGGGTAGACGAGCGTGCCGAGGTATGGATGCTCCGCGAGCCAGAGGCTGACGGGGTGACATCCATAGAGCCCTCGTAATCACGGACGCCGCTCCTCGAGACCGCCGACCGTGCCGTAGCCGCAGCCAACGATCCGCAAGGAGCTGACGAAATGGTGGCTCGCTCTCCAAGGAAAGAAGCCACCCGTAACCGCAACGTCTTGATCGACATCTGCTCACAATGCGGGCAGGTCGGTCCCATAAATGCCGCCTCAGCGTGCTGGAGACCCAAACACACGAGGCAGGCATCATGGGTGTCCCCATCTAGGACAAGCTTGCCGCAACCAAGGGAACAGCTATGCGCCATGAGGCAACACGCTGTTAGAATTTGCTCTTTTAAGAAAGAGAAGACACTCTCTGTCTTCTGCTGGACGCTCAGGGGAGTCGAAGATGGACAGTCCGCTGCAAACCGCGTCGTGACACCAGCAGGAAGATGATCGCCAGAAGTCGATTCTTGCTTCAGACTCGAAGTCATCCGCCAGGTTCCGAAGAACAAAAGGTAATGAATGAGCACGCCGTCTCCCCTTTTATACCCGGATGTCCGGGGCGGGGCATGGCATGCAAATTTCATTCGCCAAATTTCATTGGCCTTTTAAACAAAGTCAGAGTCGATTGGTTCTCAAGAGCGAACCCCATACTGTCGTTCTTCGACACAACGTCGAGAGACCGACAGAAAGGGAACAAGGGATAACGACACGGGGCAGGTGTGGGGAATGAAACAATGATGGGAAGATAGATGGGATACCAAGGGGGCGGGGTCAAGAGACAGGACAAGAGAGCACATGGCATGTCAAACAAAGCCATGTAACCCTCACAAAAAACACAGGTCTGCCATGATTCTGCCAAAAACAGGAAAAACATGACCAAGAGAGGCAGAATCATGACATTAGGTTATGTTGTAGAGAAATACTTTAACAAATAATAACAGGGTTGACATTGCATGTTGTCCCCTCTTAGTTAAACCTCATAAATCATTGACAATACCTTTCTTACTGTTAAAATCACACCTGGGAGACTATGTAATTTCCCGGAATTTATGTCATTGGAATGTATCACTATTTTACAACATTTTTGGTAACAGTAACAAGGCCAACGTTATTTTAAACAGATCATGTATATTTGTTCCAAAACATCATTATTTGAAACAAAGATACACATGTATTTGTTTTAACATATTTCCTCTTATTTTCGTGGTAAATGTAAGGACTTATAAGTAAATGTAAACTTATTTAAGACGAACATGGAGTGTTGAAATTCATTTCAAAAGACATTATATGTCTAAATATACCTCAGAGGCGTTGATTTTGTGGCATGATCCAGCTGGTGACAGCACTTTTAAAACTCCAATCATTTATTATATCTCTACAGAAAGACCCTTTGAAGTACTTCCTAATTCCTATCATGCATCAAAACATTATTTTAAAACAAAAAAGTGACATGTTTTAAATAATGGTATATAAATTCTGTAATGTGGTTAGTTGCTGCATGGAATATTAATATTAAAGAATATTTAGGCATACAGTTCCAACATGGCAGAGCGATGACTCTAGTGTATTGTAGTTAAAAGCAATCCAGTCATTTTTATTTGTGTCAACACCTTTCTCACACTAAGAATAACAACCTGTTATTCCTAGAAGACACGTCATCTAATCAAATGCATTATTTGATAATAACGCTAACAAAAAGCATGCATCTTATCATCCTCTTCAGGAGTATGTATACCATTAAAACACTGGTAATTGTCAGGATGGGATGGGGTGAAAGGAGAGAGAACCCAAATGCAGGCGTGATACAATGAACGACAAGACTTTAATACACAAAACCAGAAAACAAAAACCCACGATGGGGAAAACAGTAACACTAAAACACTACAAAAGGGTCAAACAAAAGACTTCCCACAATGGGGCACAAAACAAGGTAATATTTTCAAAAACTAAAACAAGGTAAAACAGGGACAATCCAAACAGGAACAAGGAACATGAAACACGAACAAGACTGTACACGAACAGGGAATCAAGGACCAGATCACGAACACGAGTAACACATGTAGCAAACGTAATGCAGCGACACAGGACAGAAAACGCAAGGGCTTTATATAGGGAAACATAACAAGGGATAACGACACGAGGCAGGTGTGGGGAATGAAACGATGATGGGAAGCTAGACGGGATACCAAGGGGGCGGGGTCAAGAGACGAGACAAGAGAGCACATGGCATGTAAGAAAACAATACCATGTGACACTCACACAACACAGGTCTGCCATGACTCTGCCAAAACCAGGAAAAACATGACCAAGATAGGCAGAATCATGACAGAACCCCCCCCTTAAGGAACGACATCCTGGCGTTCCTCAAGGGAGCCGACAAACAGAACAGGACATAAACACAACCAGCACACGGACCTGGTGCTGTCACGACCTGGTCCACCAAACTAGAGAATACATGACAAGAAGGACCAGATCATGACAGCACCCCCCCCCCAGGGAACACATAGCAACCCTGAAGGGGACACAACAGACAAAGAACATGACAAGACCAGAGCACATTACAAGAAAAACAAAAGGCATACAGACAAAACAAAACACACGGACATGGTATTGTCATGATCCGGTCCACAAGACTACAGGATATTTCACAAGAAGAACCAGATCATGACAATACCCACCCTTAGGGAGCGCCACCTGGCGACCCTAAGGGGAACATATATTAGGGGACACAGCAGACAATGACATGGACAAAGACATTAACCAAACACACATAACAGAACAAATCATGGGTACAACAGACATTACAATAAAAGGGTTGGGGTGACCTAATAAAAATAACATAGACGGGATGGGAGGAGGGGGAACAAAATGTCCAAACTGAGGGGGACGAGACAAGGGTGTGACAAGGGGAGTCCTAGGGGCTTGAGTCCGTGCGGGCTTAGGGCTGGGTTTGGGCACCCGAGTTCTTGCCCGCACTGATGCCCCCGAGGGCGCTGAAGCGGCAGAGAATGCTGGCTGTACCGGCGCTGAAGCCGCGTGGAAAGCCGGCTGTACCGGCGCTGGAGCCGCGTGGAAAGCCGGCTGTACCGGCGCAGGAGCCGCGTGGAAAGCCGGCTGTACCGGCGCAGGAGCCGCGTGGAAAGCCGGCTGTACCGGCGCAGGAGCCGCGTGGAAAGCCGGCTGTACCGGCGCAGGAGCCGCGTGGAAAGCCGGCTGTAACGGCGTTGAAGCAGGACTTGGATCCGGGACAGGACTTGGATCCGGGACAGGACTTGGATCCGGGACAGGACTTGGATCCGGGACAGGACTTGGATCCGGGACAGGACTTGGATCCGGGACAGGACTTGGATCCGGGACAGGACTTGGATCCGGGACAGGACTTGGATCCGGGACAGGACTTGGATCCGACGTCGGGACAGGACTTGGATCCGACGTCGGGACAGGACTTGGATCCGACGTCGGGACAGGACTTGGATCCGGGACAGGACTTGGATCAGACGTCGGAACAGGACTTGCATCCGGGACCGGCGCTGCAACCTGGACCCGCCGCTTCTTCTTCTTTGAGCGGCGGGTGACAGTAGAGGTTGCAGGAGGGGGCGAGACCAGTTCGGCCCCCGAAGACTCGGACGGAGAGTCCCAGGACTGCCTCCTGGGACGTCTCCCCTGGATTGAGACAGGAGGATCGACAGGAGGACCGACAGGGAGAGTGGGGTTGGCTGGGCTGGAGCAGTGAGGAGCTGAGTCCCCCAAAGTGACCGTGGCCAGGACGCAATCCTCCGGGACCGTGGCCAGCGGGCTGGAACCCCAGGTTGGAGCTGCTGGCCACGGGTCATCCCGGTTGATCACGTACCTGACCGCGTCCTCAAGATAGAGGTGACTCAGCATCCTGACCTCGCTGGGCTTGAGGGGTGTGGTGAGGCAGCAGTTTAGGATCCCCAACATCTCCCTGTCGGAAAAAACTGTCTCCTTCGCCGCCGCCACAAACTCCTGGATGAACTCCAATATGCCCCGATTCCCCTGCCGGAGCCCAAGTAGGAGGCGAGCTTGGCGGGTACGAACCGGGCAGGGACCCAGCTTCCACACACCTGCTGGGTTCATTTCTGGTCGCTGCATTCTGTCAGGATGGGATGGGGTGAAAGGAGAGAGAACCCAAATGCAGGCGTGATACAATGAACGACAAGACTTTAATACACAAAACCAGAAAACAAAAACCCACGATGGGGAAAACAGTAACACTAAAACACTACAAAAGGGTCAAACAAAAGACTTCCCACAATGGGGCACAAAACAAGGTAATATTTTCAAAAACTAAAACAAGGTAAAACAGGGACAATCCAAACAGGAACAAGGAACATGAAACACGAACAAGACTGTACACGAACAGGGAATCAAGGACCAGATCACGAACACGAGTAACACATGTAGCAAACGTAATGCAGCGACACAGGACAGAAAACGCAAGGGCTTTATATAGGGAAACATAACAAGGGATAACGACACGAGGCAGGTGTGGGGAATGAAACGATGATGGGAAGCTAGACGGGATACCAAGGGGGCGGGGTCAAGAGACGAGACAAGAGAGCACATGGCATGTAAGAAAACAATACCATGTGACACTCACACAACACAGGTCTGCCATGACTCTGCCAAAACCAGGAAAAACATGACCAAGATAGGCAGAATCATGACAGGTAATACTTAACATATCTTCACCCGCTCATTACTTGATCTGAATGATGAAGGTTATGATACATTTTCATTAATTCAGAAGTTAGTTCACAGTTGCAAAATGACACTTTTTTTATTTTCAAGTAAATAATGAGACACCTCTTTAATGCAATACGATCAGGTCACGTGTATCATGTCATAACTCCAAATATTTACATAATCTACACTTTTATGCTTTTTAAAAGCAGCAAGCATGTGGTATTTACTTACCCACTACTCAGTAAATCTCATTTCTGAATTTAAAATCTGTAATTCCCATCATTGAGGGCTCTTGCAAGCAGATCCGAGTAGGGGAATTCCCAGCGGACACCCTGCGAGCCAACATACGTATTAACAAACTTCTTTTTTGGTGGGACTGTGTGTATTCCCCATCCCCCCCTTAATTGATATTCACAATACTAATCTTCAGTTATAAATCCGGGCAACTATTGATCAGCCTAAATGATATACAGCCCTTCAGCCCAAACAAATGTGCCATATAAGCATTATTCCAATGCTAAGAAAACATCATTTAATGCCCATATTGTGATAGTAATTATATTACCGCAGCCAAGCAGGAGGCTTTTTGAGACATAATCAACGTTATAAACACAAGTTATAGTATTACAGCCATTCCTCCGGGAACCTAGAGTGAGAGGCAGAGGACGGTGTGGCTGCTTGCCCAGAATTAAACGCTGTTTCCACAGCAGGGCGCCCGGCGTTAACCCCTAACCACCACATTTGTGCTGGTGCTTGGCCAACAAAGCGCTGTCAGGAGTAAAGTCATTAACCTTCTCATGCTCCTGCCGATGGCTTTTAGACTGGTGAAGAGGAGAGGTCGTGGGTCATAGAAGTACTAAGGTGAAGAGCAGGGAAAAGGAATCGCATTAGGCATTAAAATGATACATTACAGTAAGACTGGGAAGCAAGTAATGAGTGAAAGAGCTCTTGGGACATGGGAAGAGCACAGGATCAACACAGAACAAAGGAGTTGTTTGGAGAGTAGCTATTGTACGTTTTCTAACCGTCATATAGTTTGATGCGAGTAAAGGACAAGCGCTTGCTCAAACAACTTAGCAATCCCTATGGATACAAGGTTGTGTTTACTAGGTAATTCGTATAGAATACTCTTCGTATGCATACTCTTATAAACAGATTTAAAATTGGGGTCAAATAACATTACATCTATATAGTATGTTAAAAATATTCATCACAGCTTTAAATGTATTTTTTATGATGAGATCAAGACTGTCACAATATTAAGTACATGATATACATTGTATTGGGGCAAATACTTTTACTAAAAAAAATTATTTTGGTCTTCAGACTGGAGCAGGTGAGTAAAGTTATTATTACATTATTACTTCACCCCCTATGTGAAGTTATTAACTATGTGTTGAACAAACCAGGGGGGCATTTCTCAAACAACAACATTTCTTGCTGGTTAAAAACACATTGTATGGTGTATCATTTGAGAAACTTACCACTCATCACGATTTACCCAAAAGCAAAGTATGCCAATCTGTCATTTGAATCGCTGTGGTTTAACAACATAAAGTAGTTGATGATATCACTTATGTGGTGGAGTAATGCCATCATCTATAAAAATCTGTTCACATTGATTTAATATCATAGTACTGCTAGAAATGAAGTTTGCATCTAAAAACTAATTTTGTTATTGTTTTGTTGCTTAGTGTTGTTTATTTTGCAATATTTTACACAGTCATAAGTTGTCATAATAAAAAGGAACGATGCTTCTAACCACAGCTCTAAACCTGTACACAAGTTTGTGATGCTGTTTGCAAATGTTCGTTGGAACAATGGTTTCAGGAAACACTTGAATTGTTGAACGAGGGTAAAACAAAGCAACTTGCAACAATAGTTTATTCATAAATTTATAGTTTATTCAATGCAGAACTGTCCTGTGGTGGTTACGTAAGTATACTGCTCCCGGTATCTCCTTATAGCTGCTCGCATTGAGTTCAAAGCGTCCTCATTGCCTACAAGACCACCGCTGGTTAAGCACCACAATCTTTCGATCTTTAAAAGCCGCCTTAAAATCCATCTTTTCTACTTGCACCTAATCCACAAATAAACCTCTTTTGACATCCTCACTCTTTCTAACCCACTAATAAACCTCTTTGTTTTATGGGTGTGTACGTGCCCAAACAATTTTAAGAAACATTTTAAGAATTTCATTTTAATGGTTCAGTCAGTAGTGTAACTAACTAAACTCTCTAGAAAGCTTGAATTGCCAATGGAAATCGTGCCCTCCGGAGCAGTCCCAGACTCAATATGACAGCTGAGATGACCAATTAGAGCCCAGTACTGTTTCTTTCCATCACTGTGATTGGCTGTAAAAACACATTGAGAATTTTACAACAAGCCTAAATGAGTCAAGAGGGACAGTTTAGAACGAGACCCCCTCCCAAATATTTCTTTACCTGCTGTAGAAAAGGGCTTCCTTACGAAACAATGTCTTCCATGTAAGCTGACTTCCTGAATTTGCATAAAATGGCTGTATGTGTTTGCTCTTCTGTGTGCAGAGGTGTATCGAAATTTCTTTGCTGTGATGTGACAGATGGGACTAATAGATCAGACAGACTTGAAGGGCCCCAAAGCTACAGGCGCTTTAAAAAAACACAGTAGAAAAAAATATTTATTGCACATTAAAGATTTCGGAGACACATAAATGTGCTTTTCATTAAAATTTGCCTCAATGTATCACTGCTATGTCCCGGTACATTAGGGTAGCACACTGTAACCTCTAAAGTAACACTTGCCCAGACAGCATTTTGTGCTTTTCTTTGTGTAAAGCAAAACATTTTTTTTACATTACAAGCATTCCATAATATATACCCCTTGTAAGTACAGTAAGGGTTCCTAGCATTAGGAATGGATGGCAAACATGTTTGAAGCAACATTTACTCCAATAGAGGGCTATTCTTGGCTTGATTTTGTGTATTGTCTATAGTTACCTCAAACAAAGCTGGTAGAGGACAGTCTTTAGGCAAAAAAAATGTATAGCATCTACAGTAGAGAGCTGAGAAGCAGAGGACAGTCTGGAGGAGCAATTACACTAAGCAGCTGTTTGTCTGCAGGGTACCAAGGTGTCCCTCTGGGTCAGGGCAGATACAGATGAGGGCAGGCTAAAGGTGCACCCCCTACCCATTCACCTCTACTCAAACAAAGCATATTTTCCTCTCATTCTCCTACCTTATTATATGGATCTTTCATTTAAAGGATGCTTCTCTAAAGGACAATTCTCTAGTTGCTCTAGCTGTTGGCCCTGTAGTTTTTTTAAGGAAAATTCATTACACATAAATGTTTTACCATAAGTGTACTTAGTTTAACTAAAATGATGTAAAGAAGACTCTCATACAAAATGTACTAAAAAGCTGGTGTGAGAACGTTGAAAAAGAAAACTGATTTAAAACTGTTAAAGACAAGTGTCCCTGTCTTTTTCTTTTCTTAGAAACCAAAACATTTAATACGGGGAATCAAGCATAAGCAAAAACAGTATAAAGGAATCTTCACAAACAGACCCACATAGATGCTGGCCTGCTTACGGTAAGTCTTGCCCACTCTCACGAGAAATAACATGCTTGGGGTCAGCTAAAAATAACTCTCAAACTGTCATGCTAAGGATGGTAAAGCAGGAGGAATAATGTAATGAGGAACATGCATATGTGGGATGTGGTGTGATGTGATGTGTTAGAAACGGTCAGAAGAGCTTATGGGTACAATAAGTCAGGAGGGGGCTTGGAATACAGAGAGGTCTGGATACAAGCCATCATTCGCCTATGCCGCCCACTCTAACCCCACCCTATAAGCTCTGCACAAAAACAGGACTATCACATGACTGAGTAAATACCTTCTATCCCTTCATCATCACTTCTACACACTGACCCGATTCTGGCAGTTGTTGGGCTGTTAAGGCATCGACTATGACTTCCTTCAACCACTGAGAGAAAACAATCCCAGAGAGTGTGTGCTAGTATGTGTATGTAGCCCACAGATCCACTGCTGTCCTGGCCAGGGACTTTCCAGGCAAAACCCCATCCAGCTGGAGTCAGCGGTTCAGACTGCATGTCATGTGGGGATCAGACAAAGAGCACACTGGGGGATGGAGCTGATCAAAGATCATTAGGGGTCAATATGATAACATCAACTTGACACAATGTAAGATACCACGAAAGTCAAAGATGAACTTTGACATACGTTGATGACTATAACTTTCACACAAGAAAAAAAAATGATGCAAATGTCATGTAATCTACATTTCAGTTTCAATGTATAATAAGAAGTTTTTGATCAACGTCACTACAAACAACAGAGACCTAATAGTCCTATGGTCAACCGGATAGTAGGAAATGAAAACACCTGCTCCACATAACTGGAAATTAAAGGAAGAAAGCTGTAGTTTTCCAGTAAACTAAACTGCAACATAATGTCTCTTATGGAATCTAAATATATCAAATATTAATCCTGTGTAAACTAAATAATCCTTGTTGATAAGGAACGAGATAAATCAATGACGGCAGGTAACTGATGCAAGGGGTTTTAGTTACTGAAAGAAACAGGTGAAAAGACAAATTGGGACAATTTCAATGAGAGGTCCTTTTGCTTTTGTGCTATAACAAATGAAGCATTCCACTGCATATTTTTCTTCTTCATTGGTTCATAACAGGCTAAAGGGCACACTAATTATTGATAAAGTGTCCAACCTTTACCTAGATGTCAATCTATAGCCTCTAATGTATTTAAAGTTTGAGGCCATAGCTTTAGCCACACCTTTTACAAAGTCTTTCATTTGTTGTTGACTGTAAAATGCTTCACAGAAGTCTAGTTGTTTGAATCACTTTCTGTTGTATGTGGTATTATTCTTATTTTTATTATTGTTGTTTTGGTCTTTTGACTGATACAGTAAATAAAGAAATATAATTGATAAATAACTATTTAAAAAAGACTTGAATAATTATAAATGTATTCTTGTTGGTAGATTTTTAACGGTCACTCAAAATATTTCTGGAAAATGGAGGTCGAGGACTGAATAATCTCACGCTAAAAAGTTTTAAGGGGTCCATGTTCCCACATCACTGAAGCACATGCTAATATCATTGTCTTAAGATTCTGTTAAGACTCTTTGTGCGCATAAATACATAAAAGCGTTATGGGTAAAAGCAAAACATGAAAGTGATAGTTCACCCAAAATGAAAACTTGTCATCCTTAACTTGTGTTCTTATCATCTTCCGCAGAACACAAAATAATCGGTATTTGACCATAGTAGTGTCGATATAGTGTCCTTTATCACTGAGTGATGAGATATATATATAACAAGACGTCTTACTTACTCCTTACTCTGATAACCCTGTACATGAACTATGTGTCAACACTTGTAAAAAGAAAAAGAGTTTGTCAGAAAGCCCTGTGATACAAATGCCTGACCAGGTGTGTTAACTTTGCTGACTTTAGCCACCCACCAGCTTTCCAAACATTTGCAGCCTAGGACTGGATGACCTCATAGTAACCTAATGTTGCTATGCCTAGTCATAGCCCTTCCTGCCAAAAAGAACTTGCACACATAGCTTTTGAAGTGTTTAGCCTTTGAATGCAGCTATTTCATGAGTTAGCAAGGCAAAGAGAAAAATAACATATGTATATGTTTTCCTGTAAGACCAGGTTGAACAGTGTGTGAGATGAGGTAATAAATAAAAAAAAATTGTTAATCATTGGGAGACTTATATGACTGCTTTATTTGCTGCTTTATATTATTATATATAATTGCATTGCATGAACCTTTTGATGGAAAATAATTGATTAGCGAACATGAAATATAAACATCAATTTAAACGTATTCTTCTCATGGAAATTATGCTGAACATGAACACATTTACAATATTTGAAATGTTTTCATACAATTTTACATACTTAAATACCTAAAGTATTTATAAGAATAGAAATCCTTAAAATAACTTTTATTGATGATGCCTTTTTCAATATAAATAAAGAATACACGGTTTTGAAGTATATTGTACTCTGTTTTAAGTAAACACAAAAAGTGGCCTTATAACTTCTGTTGTGATAGACAGTGCTCAAGTGTAAAGCACAGATTTAGTACAAAACATTTATTTCATACCCAATCTGTGTATATGACCATTCAAGCAATAAGCCTGAAATGGGTTGCATTTGCTCAAGGATGAAGGAAGTCATGAGTCATGGGAAGCCACCATAGCGTGCCACAAACCATCATAGAATATGCATCTTTGGATTCAACCACCAATCGTTTGTTAAAAGTTGAATACTGGATCAACACCAACGCCAGATGTTTATTTGCTATGTTACTATTGTAATAGTACAATTATGCAAACTAGATTACCCTAAACAACAAAATCAAAACATAAACAAAGCAAAGAAGAGCTTTGGAAAGTTTCTTGATCATCCAGAATCAACCAGAATTAACCCCTTTGGCCAGTTGAATGCATTCCGCAAAGTTTTATGAGTGACAACCCCACTTGTGATGATTGAAACACTCTACATCGTCTAAATTGCAAGATCCTTCCGGTGCACTGAAATTTTAGTTCTAAATAAATATCCTGTATTGTGTAACATGGTAACTTGATATAACACTATGTCATGATTCTGCCTATCTTGGTCATGTTTTTCCTGATTTTGGCAGAATCATGGCAGACCTTTGTTCTGTGTGAGTGTCACATGGCATTGTTTAGTTATGACATGCCATGTGCTCACTTGTCTTGTCTCTAGACCCCGCCCCCTTGTTATCCTGTCTATCTTCCCGTCATTGTTTCATTCCCCACACCTGCCCCGTGTCGTTATCCCTTGTTGTGTTTGCCCTATTTAAAGCCCTTGTGTTTTCTGTCCTGTGCTGGTTCATCACCTACCTGTCTGTGGTTTTCTTGTCAAGTTAAGTTTCTTTTTATCTTGTTTAGCCCCTTGAGGGATTTTTTTGTTGTATTTTTTGTGAAAATAAAACCTTTTGTTTATGAGTTGTCTGCAATTGGGTTCTGTCAACACAAACCTCGTGACACACTATTTCTCTATTGTAATCTCTAGAATTTACACAGAGGACCTCGAGTACAGAGTCCCATCACCTTCGTTCACTCCAATGGAACCGTTCTTATTGACAATGGCAGATCAGGCATTCTCTCAACAGTTCTTACTAGTCACAGCAGAACATACTACATGGGATGAAATTAAAAACACTTAAAACACATAAAAAAAATCAAGAATGTATATTACCATTAGCCACATCTGAATCAAATAACATGTGCATCAAATCATCTAAGAGGTTTATTTTTAAGTCTGTGTGTAGATTTAGGTGATGTTAGCAATTAATAAAAGCATAACACATCATGTTTTAGCATTATCCTGTCTTGGCAAGAAATGTTCTAGTTTTGTGGACAGGGTCATGATGGTACCATGTCTTTTGCTTCTTGTTGTTAGTGTAGAAGCACATGACCATTGTTTTGGTTGCTCTGGGCCATGTGCTCTCCTGTCCTGTGTCTTAGCCCCACCACCTCATTGTTCTGTCTATAGTGTTTTATACCCAATGCCTGCACATTATCAGTATTCCTTGGTTTGTGCCCCTATTTAATGCTCCAGTGTTTGCTATCCTGTGCTGGTTTGCTTCTGACGTCTTCCCTGTGTCACATGTATCCTTGTTAATGCCTAGGTTAATTCTCTTGCTGCATTTTTCTCCTCATGGAAGTTTCTCTGTTTAGGTTTGCCCTTTTATTGTCCTGTTTTTGTCCCATCACATTGATGTGGATTTATAGGCATTGTAATAACGTAGATATAAAATATATATTCAAAAATATATATTTATTTAAATCAGTCATCTGCTCATAGTAGATAGTCATGAACATATTAAAAAGTGTGATGGATCTTAAATCTGTAATGTTGCTTGCAGTTGACTAACCCACAGTAACAACACATAATTGATGAAACTACATAAACTATGTCACTGATTCGGTTGCCTAAGTCGCAGGACATGCCTGGGCACTGAAGTTGTAGGAGGAGCTGAGTGCCCAAAGGTAGCAGTAGCCAAGACGCATTCCTCCGTGACTGTGGCCAGCGAGACGCATGCCCGGGTGAGTTGTGCTGGCCACGGGTGGTCCCAGTGGATAAGGTGCCGGACCACATTACCAAGGTGAAGGGGACCAAGCATCCTCAGCTCAGCTGACGAAAGGGGGTTTGGGAGGCAGCCGAGAACTTCGTCCCCCATGCCATGCCCAGGAAGTCCCAGGAAAAGGCTTGTACGCCACGGACCCACTGCCTTATACCATACAGGTATTGGGCCTGACTGCTCCGTTGAGGGACAGAGGGGTCTTCCATCCTGCTTGCCCGGTTCTATGCTGGCTGGTTTGTTCTGTCACGGATTCTGCAGAGGATTAGATTTAACACAAAATATAACAAAAACACCCACAGTGGGGAAAACTGTAACATAAAGTTAAATACAAAGGCAAAGACCAAACAAAACTAAGATCTTATCTTGGCACGGGAGAAACAGGGAAGAGAGAAACAGGCACAGGAGGAACAAGCACGGGAAACACAGGCATATAATAAAATATAAAAAAACAGTGCAGAAAGCAAACACAATGTTTTTTAATAGGTGAAACATAACGAGCGATAAAGACATCAGGACATGTGTGGGGAATGAAACACTGATGGGAAGATAGATGGGACTATGAGGGGGGTGGGACGAGACAAGACAGCACATGGCATGTCATGACAAACAATGCCATGTGACTCACACAAAACACACAGGTCTGCCATGATCCTGCCAAACTCATGAAAACCATGACCAAGAGAGGCAGAATCATGACACTATGTTTATGTAGCATATACCATATACAAAACGGAAAGTAAATGTCATTTTTAAATCAATTTAACCGAAATTGCATGAGCCAAGTAAATGGACTTCATAAAGCACAGGAGAACCTTTCCAAAGTTTAAATAAACACATATTTATGAACTATTGAGTATTGTGAACTAAGCTACAACAAGATGTACAATTGGCAAATCAAACACAACGAAGGTCATGTAAATGCTTAAAAGTACAGCAAAAATCCAGTTTAGGAAGGGTCAGAAAGAGGATTTAAAATAAAACCGTGGCTGGTGGAAGATGACCAGTGAGTAAGTGTTGCAGTGAGTGGTTTGGGAGACCAAAGGAAAGTGGCTGGGAAGCAGAGAATGAGTGAAGATAGAGATATATTGGGAACTACTAACTGGGGACTATTGATGAATGTTAAAGTGCAATTATTGTGAACTTTGGTTTGAGTTTCGTCTGAGAGTGAATTAACGTACAAAATTCAGTAAACTGACCGCACTGGGAGTGCAGAAAAAAGCACATTTTAAAATGATGGCCTAGATTGGGTGTTCGAGGCAGTCCTGGAGGAACTCTGTCCTACTGAATTTAGTTAACTTGGCTCAATGCACCTGCCTTGAAATTTCAAGTCGGCATATTGAGAGTCATTAACTGTTCAGATGTGTTTGATTACCCTAAAGATCTAAAAGTGCTTCATATTAGTCAGTATTGGCTTTTCCATTCTCATTATTGTTGAAGATCAGAGAATGTGTTTGTTTCTTGTGGTCACGCTTTTTATGACAGATCCATGCAGATGTTTAAAACAGGGAAGTGCTGCATTTTTAAGCCCTTGCAGTCATGTCCTCTCGCTAACCCTACTAACACACGCACGCACGCACGCACGCACGCACGCACACACAAACACACGCACACACACACACGCACAAACACACACACACACACACACACACACACACACACACACACACACACACACAGACACACACACACAAAGGCATGTACACACACACACACACTGTCTGTATTTGTAGTCAGCACAATAGTATGTGTTGTTTTAATGTTTATTGTCTAATTGTCGCTGTTGGCTATGGAGTTTACACACTATAAGTGAGTCATAATCCATCAGTGGGCTATATGCCGTCGTGGGGGCTTTTCATTCACAAATACAAGTGCTGGTAGAAGAAGCTTTGGAACACTGAAACCTGAAAAAACAAGTTGGAAGTTTTTGCTAATAAAGCTAATAAAGTTTTAAACAGTTAGGTTTTTCTGTTTATTCTGTAGTGTATGAGAGATTATACTCCAGCATAAACATATTGGTGTATTGTTTGTTACAGACAACATTTGAATCAACATTCAGTGTTACCTGAATTCTGTTGCTCATTACCTGATCACCACGAACCAGACATGAGCACATATTTTATGTCTTGTCTCGTAAGAGCAAGGATAAGGTTTTTAATTCAGTTCCTGCGTTCTCTCCCACATCTGTGTTCCTCTGTGTCCGTCTGCAAAACCTACTTACCTAGATCAGAAAAAACTGAAACAGATTAAAAATGTAACAGATTTGGTCTCACTGCAGTAACATAATATGACTTTGCATTTAAAGAGAGAGAAAAAAAACATGTGAAGTAGAATAAACTTATATGTGAAGATTTAACAAAGGTTACACAGTTGACCTTTTAATTATATAGCTTAAACAACTGCCATAATGGTACATAAAATACAAATAATCTGATATGCTTCATTTGTGTTCATTAGTAAAATTAGTCAATACCACAAAGTCTAGTTACAAAATAAACACATTAGGCCTAAAATATAAAAATTATAGGATATGCTAATTATTTTTACTGTCCTGAAACTGTCCAAACAATGCGCTCCTCTCATAAATGCGCGCTAGAAGCATATCCAATCGTTTGAGTGGAGAGTAAAGGATAAAATGAGCCTTACAGGACATGAAGCGGTCAGCGCAATCACTTCCATTGGAAACATATTATAACATGGCAGACAAATTTATTTTATAAGTAATTACAAGTTTATTAATGTCTTATATATTAATGATATTTGCAAACTGCCCCCATGACTACCTGAACGCCCCTCTTTCAAATATCTTGCATCCAGCGCCCTCCGATGGTCCTCGATCACCCCTGTTGAGCAACACTGCTGTAGACGAGCATGAATGTATTCATTAATTTACTAACTGATTGATATTTGCACATTTGATGAGTTTGTCTCTCATGATCTTCATTATTTATGGAGCCAGATCTTGGGTTTTGTCTCTCTGTCACTGACCTGGCGACAGTATCTTTCTGTGATAAGCTCAAACTACATTCAGTGTATGGAGTGGCTCACTGCTCACAAACAGCCTCAGGCCAGACGTTTATTAGAAAGTCAGCTCAATCTGACAACGGCCTCTCCTCACCCATAGAAGAGAAAGAAGGGATTCTCGGATATTAAAGTAAGGGGGGTATATCTGTATATTTGACTCTCTTATTCTAATCACAGCCCTGCTGTCTCAAAAGTCCACACCCCCTGTGGATTTCTTTTACAGTATCTGTTTCCCTAGGCTCAGAAATGTTGGACCCTTTTTCTTATCCAGAACATGCATAAAACACATTTCTTTCCCACTTTCTAATTCCTCTTTAATAACATATGACTGTTTAGTTTTTACTAGACATTTTAAGAAAAGCTTCTTATTTTTGTCAAGGGATACATGTGAATGTAATGTAACTGTATTTTAAGTAGTAGTAGTTTGTAGTAGAAGTAGAATACAGTATTGACCACTACCATCATTTCAATAAACGTTATTATTGATGATGTGTTAAAACTAGGCATATGCTTCTAATTTTTACTTTCCAAATGATGGAGAGCGATGATTCAGAATTTCACATAAAAAAACTGAATGATATTTATATTTGGTGTGTAATTCAATAGCAAAAATCTGAGAAAAACATCATCAATACGATTTGTATTAGTATTATGTAATTATTTTGTTCTCAAAATACATTAAAATACCATTTAGATTTCTTTATAGTGAAAATCTTATATTGTCACAGCCTCTGATTATTATTGTAGTCAAGACCACCTTAAACAAGATCAAGACAAGACCAAGACCAGAGGTGATCAAGACCAGGACAAAACCAAGACTTTAATGGGCAGGAACAGAGTCAAGACCAACCCCAGCACAAAATACTATAACGTCATAATAAAATAATAATAGAAGAAGTAATTTGGGAAATTTTATGTGTAGAAATGTAAAGTATGTATAGGCAGGTTTATGATTCATTTTCATCACACACTACTGTAACATTTTAATAGTTTTGGGGCTAGCCAAAATAGAACAAACACATGTTTATTTTTGTTCAATTACTGACTCAAAGATAGTTGGTTAAATAAATATAAATCCAACTGTTATAATATAAACAGTAAAAGATCTCATACAAATAGTTTTTTGCGATCACATCTCAGATTTCATGGGCAATTGTATGTATTTATTTTGTTTACAGATTTATTTAAAATAAACTCTCACTACTCTCTTACTGGCAATACGAGTAACAGAAGTTCCACCAAGTCTGGGACCATCATAAGAATAAGACCAGAAACGTAGAGTCTGAGACAAGATCAAGGCCATCAAAGATTGGTCTTAAGGCCAGTCTCAAGACCAAGTCCGGTCTTGAATACAACAACTCTACCACTGATATAATAATGTTAATTAATAAAATATTATATTCAGTCAAAGATTTTAACTAATATTACAAATATAATAATACATTTCTTTACACATGGGTAATCTATAAACACTCTGGAACTACCCAGAGGAAAGGAAAATCAATTATATTCTAATCTTTCTCTTTCATTCAAATTTATTTCCTCCACATCAAGCGATTTATTGTTCTTGAAATAATTCAATATAAGAATAACTTAACAAGAAACGAAATTGATGGCAATCTGAGTTTTAATACAGAGAACATGTTTCTTAGGAACGGTAGATAGTTTACATTTTTCTTGTAATGTTTACTTGTCTCCAGTGCTGACTTGTTCATGGTCAGTTCTTAAACTATTATCCCCTGAACCACAGGAAGGTATTAAGAGGGTCTGGCCATGAGTGGGACTATTGAACATTGCCGCCCCCTGTTCCTAAAGCGTAAAGTTCACGGTCTGTGGCCAGCTGTTTGTTTGGACTTTCTACACTATTTTCAGCAACTACAGAGCTGGTGAACTTAAGGACGGGACAGTCATGCATGACCCATTACATGAGAGACTAACTTCCTGACTTTTATAGGATTGTCAACTGGAAACAACAAAACATTCTCAGAAACATACAGTACACAGCAACCTTTACACACCTGCATTTCTGCTGTAAATTAATTTAGTGATACTTTTCAAAAGACTCACAAGAGAAATGAAAAGTCAAGCTGTATTTACTAATTAAAGTAAGTCCATGCTAAAAGCAATTTCTTTGATAAAAACCGTTTAATTAGCTAGTCTAAGCCAATCACCTGTGTCATGCTGTCCCCTTATAATGGCTACCACCATTTTATGTCATGAGACTGGTCCCATGACAGACAAACCATGTAAAATTAGAGACATAAAGACATATACAATAAGAGGAATAAAATGTAATTATTTTTAAATACATAACTATTTTATTTCATATTAAAGGCAAAAAGCTAAACTTTTTAGTTATTTTTGATTCACTTAAGGGTACTATAAATAATTATAGATGTACTTTAAAAGTTGTATATAGTGTCTGTAAAATATGCTTAAAGTGTATTGTTACATGTGTTATTGAGCAAATAATATGAACTACAACTTTGGATGAACATACAATTAAATGTAAATATATTGCGATTTTAAAACAAACTAAATGTTTATTATTTTTTTCCATTAATTAATTTAGAAACAAATATAATCAGTACAATTTAAGAAATTTTTCTTAAATGCAAGTTATTGAGACTTAGTTGATCTTTCTAAACTCAACGCCAAAGTAGTAACCTACTTTGGCGTTGAGTTTTTGGTAACACAAAGCTGAATCAAACGTAGAGAAATCCATCGATGAGATATTTTAAACATCAATATCTGAAGGTTTAGATTTATTAATCAAATCAAGTCAAATCACCTCTATTTATATAGTGCTTTAAACAATATATATGGTGTCAAAGCAGCTGAACAACATCGATTAGTAGAACAGTGTGATAAAATAATGCAAAATGATAGTTAACAACAGTTTATCATTGAATTAGTTGTTCATTTTAATAGTTTCTGTGCAATCAATATGCATTAATAAATGAAGAACAGTGAAATAAAATAAATGCAAGGAAACTATTAAAAAACCAACTTTAAGGGCAATGGGAGCTTCATCCTCACGAAGTCCTGCTCATATGGGATTTTATTCTACCTAAATAAAGCCATGACTTGAGATTGAGTTATCTTTTGAAGTACGGAGATCTTTAAAAATTCCAACAGCCGTCTCTTGATATGATTTTGTTCACAGTAAAATAAAACTAATTATTATAAAAATTGCAATGTGACAAAAAATTTAAAAACATGAATATGTGTAATTTTTCACAACAAACATGATTTGAAATTTGTCAAATATTGTCAAATATTGTTCATGTGCTTTAGTGTATTTGTCAATACCAAGAAACAAATGCACTTCCTTAAAGCACTATAAAAACACATTGTTTCAATAGGTATATTTAAGAATAACTTAATAAGGCATTCTCGCAAAGTGCATTATTAAAAGTGTACTTAAATATGTTAAGATATAGAAGTAAGATATGCGTTTAAGTGAAGTAAAGTGAAGTGACACCTATCAGTATGTCGAACCCATCAAAAGTGAACACACACAGCAGTTTAAGGCCACCTAAATCATGGTATTGCTGGTCCGAGACTTGAACCCACAATCCTAGGGTTAGGAGTCAAAGTCTCTAACCACCAGGTCATGACTTCCCACTTTCATTTCAATTAGAATCTATTATCTGCAAGTGCACTTTTAAAAAGTATGCCTTTCTGATAATTAGCTAACAAAAATAAAAAATTTTATACGTTTTGCACACTTATTCTTCCACAAGGGTAGTGTCAGAGTATTGTTTCAAAGACTGATAATCTAAAGAAACCAAAAAGGGTTTATGGCTGAGTTCATTGTTCTGCTGTTTATGTTATGTCTCCGCAATCAATGAGATCTTTCTTGCTCTTAAGCTCTTCAGTAGGGTCTCCGTTTCGTGTAGCACATGTCTGTAAAGACTGACAGTTTACAGGTGGTCCATTAGTCAAGATGTCAACACGCTGCTGTGTGTGATGTAGTTCTATTAAACATGTAGAAGGTCTTCAATGGAATTAAGATGTTGTGTTTTCCACCCCATAGCAATGGTCTTCACTTCCCCATCCAGCTTCTGTGTTGTCCATCTCACTGTATGCTATTGTCGAAACATCAAAAGGCTAAAGGCCTTCTACTTAGTTTTGCCTCGCTCGCAGATGCTAGTGAAATCTCTTGCCTATCTGACACTCTTTTTTACCTTTTTAATATTTCTTGTTTCTGTCTTGTACTTTTTGATGGTTCACCTTGATAATGAGTGTGTGAAGGAGAATGACATCTGAATGATATCAATAATGCAACAGAATGAGCATGGCAGTGTGAAACAGTTTGAATCGCCATCTAATGGCTCATAAACACTGTATGACTGAATGTTGTACAATAAAACAAAATTCCAAACATTTTTTTGCTACAATACAGTGGTGTTTCTGGGTTTTTTAGGGTTTTTTAGGATGTTTTCAAGGACATTGAAAGGAGGTTGCTAATGTAAATTACACCTAAAGAACATAAAAATCCCCAAAAATCTTCTATCAATTTAATCTAATACAATGAAACATGTGAGTACTTGGAAGTATAGGGTTCTTTCTGCTGTCAAAACAAAGCCACTGAGGTAATGGGACAGGGGTTAGGGCATGTGTACGTGTTTACAGGCTAACATGTATCTCAGATCTTTCAAGACAGCCAGAGATACATGCAAGCATCTTATGATCTCTGTTGTCCTCCCACACATGCCAATCCCACACCTTTCATGTGCCAAGCAGATGTAGTCAGTTGTCATGCTAATGAGACACACACGCAGACGCACACATGCACGCACACTTACGTATGCATGGGCATGAGTTCAAACACACATTCCCATGTATCAGTTCAGTTTCCCTTGCTGTCATCCACACTCGGAACCCCCCCCCACCCCTCTGCTACCCCATCTTTTGCTCTCTTTAAGTGGAAACGATTGGAATTTAGTTCAGTGTCCTCCCTCGGGAGGAAACCTGCCTGCCAACCACCCGACCCGCCAAATACTTACCAACCCCAGTGCTTGTGTGTGTGTCCCACTCCAGCAACCCCACACACTGCCACAGATTCCAGCAGATTGTTGACTAATCTACAGAACCAGATGAATTCATTAGCGAGTAATTGTCCTGGTAAGACTCCAGGGAGAGAACAGGACAGCAGTCGTGTAGGTCTGTGACATTACACGATACAGGATGTGTGTGATATATAAACACAGCTGAATGATGAAGGGAAAAATCCCTTTTAACATAATAAATTCCGGAAACTTGTTCCCTCATTTTAGTTAACGCTACATTGAAGCATATACTCGTATAAATCAGGCCAGGAACACCACTTATGGATCAAACATGTTTTTTGCAGATCATTATCGCAATCAAAAATGGCCTCTTGTCTTCGGAAACCATGGATTGCCCCTCAAATGGAAAAGCTGGCTACTGACTATATGAAAGCTGTGCATATCTGAGTGTCTGAAGGAGCCCCGGCAATAAGTCCATCATATCCCCAGCTATCGACTCCCTCTGGGGGATCAATACTGGAATGATGGGCCTCCTCTGTCTCGCCCATCCATCCACTGGGCCATTGAGCGCATGTTAATGTTATGAATTATTGAGAGAACAGTTACTATTGATTGGCTGTGGGGATTATTGAAGAGGTGAATTGCAGCGAGAGGCCGGGCGGAGGGAGTCTGCACCAACAGGCAGGTCAACATCCTCAAGGAAGGTTTAAGTATCCACTAAGACACCTGACCTCTTGAAAGGTCAGGTCAGAGGTTGAAAGATGAACATGGCTGACATTTTCACCAGTGGATTTTCATGTGTTTTCCAAGGTGCTCTCTGGCTCTTGCGTTTCCCAAGGGCTGGTCGAAAAAACGCTTAAAGGTGTAAGACTGTTCTGTTTGTGATTATATTTTAGTGGATTTCAGTGCTCATTCGGGTGATTAGTTAGAAAAGATAGACTGGTGGATCCAGACATTAGATGTGCCAGACATTAGATTAATTTGCATGCCAAATTATAGAATATTTTAAACCAAGACTCTAAAATATAAAATCTTGTTTCATATAAATTTTTAACAACAGTATATATTGTGCATATATATATATTAAAATTTTTTATTTCAAATCCACTGGAACATCAATATTTTTAAAACTGGTCTTTGACATGGAAAGGTATTAAGTGCCATATGTTTGTCCGGCAGATGTACACACTTCTTCGTGTCTGAGTGGTCCAGGTTTTTGTAATGTTAAAGCCATAATTGATGTGCGTAGAAGAAATGGACATTGACATGTCCTCGTTTGTATATCAATCACATTAATTGGAAATTGTTAAGAGGTGAAGATTCAATTTAAGATCATTCCAGATTTATAGATTTCATAATCACTTTGAGAAATTATAATAATATTAAATTAAGGACTGTTTTATAAATGATCAGTTGTTATCTGGTGGATGGAGGGTTGGACTTGTAAGCAGAAGGTTGGGGGTTCGAATTCCAGTGGCAGCAGACAATGACTGAAGTGTCCTTGAGCAAGGCACCTTACCCCTGTTTACTCTGCAGTGATGATTGCAACTGTATAATACTTGTTAGTCACTTTGGATAGAAGCGTCTGCCAAATGAATTAAAGTAAATGTAAATGTGGCCCAGGGACCATTCTTAGTACTTTTTATGATAGACAAACATGTTTGAATGTGTAAATGAAAACACTCTTTCTGGCGAATAAGATGCTACTAGCTGTTTTAAAGGAAACCAGACCGGTTTAACCAACTTGATCATTTTGTTTCTGCTCTCTCTCTCTCTCTCTCTCTCTCTCTCTCTCTCTCTCTCTCTCTCTCTCTCTCTCTCTCTCTCTTATATATATTTATATAGTAATGTATGGGTTGCCGCCAGACTGCAGGGCTGTAGATGTATAAATAGAGTGGCGTCAATGCATTAACTGTACACACTATGCTAAAAAGAGGGCTGTGTAACTCTATGTGGATGAACAGATGAGTGGGATGTGACTTTTACTTTTACTCTGTCAGTGGCCTTTAACCTGTCCTCATTACCTTACAAACTATCACCACCACCATCTCAAAGAAGGGCATCCTGTTTAACTTGACCTATTCTAATACTTCAATTTAAACTTAATTTTGTTGCATTCTCATATGTGTCTTTTTCAATCAGGTTAAAATAGAGTAACAGTAAAAGATCTGGTATATCTGTAACATTATTTTAACTTATTAACTTTATGAAGCTTTTACTAGAAAGTTAGAATGGTAATGGGACACAATCCATTAACTCACATCTCTATCTGACATTATGTTCAAGAATGGAATGTTTTTTGCAAGATCACAACAGATCACAACACTGATCCAGAAATCTTCCCACATCCCCATCACACTGGACATTCACAGGACAAAATGGAACAGATTCCCCACTGGCCTCTCTTAGTAAATGTTGCGACACTAGAAAAGGAAATAGCTGGCGAGTGCTGGTCCTCACTAGCATTATCTTCTATTGATCTCGCACCTTAAGTGTGACCATAAATCCCAAGACTGGCGCTACTCTGTGGGAAAACTCTGAACAAAAAGGAAAACATTTCCACGACAAATATATGGTGACTTGCATGGTGATCTTGTTGTAATAATTTGTTGAAAGTTCATGAGGTTCAGTAATTCTAAAAATCGTCGGTTCAAGTCAGACTAGACATAACTTGAATTATCAGAGGAGGAGGCAGTCGTAGAACGTGCAAGTAAAATGACATTGATCGCTAGTAATGGCTTTTGAAATGAATCCAGGGTTTCTTGTTGAATGCAGCCAGCTTCAATGTACATAACAATCTAAAAGCTGGTCTAATAGCTCACCATAAGCCAGGAAGACCAATATATCTATTCTCGAATAGTCTCATAATCCCCACTTACACAAACAATCGACGCTGCATCCATTAGGTGATGAGCTACAGGCTGCGTTTGTTGTTTAACGGAAAATCAGTGCTTAAATTGTTGGATGATGATGAAATTATAAAGGCGTTTCCCAGCACTTTTCTTTTGTTTTGTTTCTGAAAACGTACACTTTTAAGTGGTCTTTGTTGTATAATTTGCACAGCCCTCGTCAGACTTCATAGGTCTGCGTGTGACTCTGTGCCTGAATAATGGGAAAAATGTAAATAGTCATTGAATTTGTTTCAATCTTCTTACTCTGAAGATCCGATAAATTCCATCAGCTCTTAAGAAGCCATTTAGATGCCACGTTCTGAGATTTTCTAAAAGCTTTGAGTTCCTGAACAGGCTCGCTGCACGGAGGGAGACATCTAGTCAGAGGAGAGATAAGCAAACCTTGTTGGTTCCTGTAAGGGGACCATCGCAGCTGTTAATATTTCAGCAGCTACTGAGCGTGTGTATGAATGTGTGTCTCTTTTAAATCAAGATGCACAGAAGAGTCTTTCTATCTTTGTTATTCTTACTGTTATTGTATTATTATTATTATTATTATTATTATTATTATTATTATTATTATTATTATCATTAGTATTGTGATTATTTTGATTATTATTATTATAATTATTATTATTATTATTGTGTCCTATTTAAAGAAAACCTTTAAGAAATCTGTGCATTCCAAGAAATATCAATCAAACTGCATTTGTGTTGTTTGCATTAGGTAATAATGACTAGCTATAGAATAAAAACATGATTCATTTAAAACTAATGAAAACTGAACCACTTGCTTTTGAAAATGCTCTCTTCATATCCGGTATATAAATTATTGTAAGTTTATTTATTTAATAATTGATTGGGGGAAAAACCAACTATATTTATACATAATAAATTACAATTATGGTTTGATATTAAACCAGTTTATTTGCCATTCAATTCCGGGAAAAACATGAATTTATCTCCTTGCTCACTGACAGCACGCCCTTCAGCTCCTGTAATCCATGTTATTTGATAATCTACAGTAAACGTTGCATTTGTTTTTTTAGAACTTTTTGCGTGCTTTAGACCTTCCAAGAAATTAAGATGATAATTAATGGCTAGGAAAGTCTAGAGGGGAAGTGCGACTGAAAATGGGGTTCTGTAGTATAGTATATATCAGATGACAGCTATAAAGATCTACCTTTAAGAATGCAGTGGGCACAGGGAGCTTGACTTCGGTCTGACTGATAGTGAGCTCTACATCATTCAGGCCTCACCTTATCACTCGCTCACTCACTCACGAAACCTTATAAATGTCAGCGATAAATCTAAGTATAATGCCTCTCGGTGTGCTCTTTACATATGCACACAGCCGCAAATGCACAATGCGTTTGACGCATGCCATAGACACTGTTTATGGTTAACTCAACATGTTTGTGTGCTTGTCTGCCACACAATTTCACCTGTCTTTCCTGTCTGCCTTCCCATTCCTCCCTGGTGAGACGTTAACTTTACCTCATCCCCCATAACAGCAACCTTTGAGCTAAGCCCCTGCAAGACCGAGCACAGGTCTCCTGTTGTAAAATATAGCCAGTCATAATGGCCCTCTAAATTAACTCCTTGTAACCCTGCATTTCCCAAATGGCCGTCATTAACATATTATAGGGTGCAGAGAGAAAAAGTGGTCCGGGTGTGCCCTGAGGCGGGCCTCCGTCGACCCGTATCTCTGTCTCAGCAACGAAGGCACTTATTGTACTGCGTATTGTAAAGTTCAGCCTTATAAACATGTCAGCTGGCTGTGATATTAACCCACCGACCGTCTGGTTGTTAAATGGTGGACATGCTACCTGTGTCAGTAACGCACAAACACACCTCCATTTTTGGTTCAAGGGGTAAAGAGCCATTAAATAAAAAAATTATGATTAGGATGTTTGTAGAAATATATGCTTTACAATTGTGTTTGTTTCAGTTTGTATTTATAAACATATGAATATGCAATAAATGTCAAAACCATTGTTCATGCTCTGTAATAACAAAAGTGAACAATCACAATTTTTGAGTAGAATGTGCTGAAATTGACATAAACTGATGTTTTAGGATAATAGTTCACATCTTTATTTTATAACATGATCCAATAAAAATATGTTTATTTAACAATGTTCTGATGTAAAATAATAATTTTGCAAAAAACATTATCCAGTGAATTGAACAAAAAATTATTAATTGAAAGAGGTGCTGCTTACCTCAGTGTGAGATCAATAAATACTGAAAACCTTACCTCAGTGTGAGATCAATAAATACTGTAGAAGTATTCTTCATTGTTAGTTCATACTTGCTCCTTACGTGTTAATAATTTATATATTGTTCAAATTACACAGTTCATTTGATGTGAAACTGATCATTGTATACCCTTACACAAACCTTTTCATGCAGTTTTTCACCTTAAAATATATTTAGATGTATAAGCAGATTTGTTTTAATGTGGGTCTAAAGCAAATGTCATTTGACACATGTTTCCAACACAGTAGAATGTACAAGGACATGCTATTGATGCTCTTTGACATTCTGAAAAAAAGTCTTTCTTAATGGGAGACATGTCAAAAGCCATATTCGGTGAGATCCCCTTTCTCCCTCCGCCTCTATCACATTTACACCTTCACTTCAATCTCTCCCTCTCTAGTTATCTTTCTTTCTTCTGGACCTCAAATTAATGAAAAGCAGGCCAAAGAGGGAGCGCTTTCAGTCATTTTAACGGCCAGTTAATAAATGCGATTGCAAATGGAACTTGTCACCGTACGCTAGAGAGCAGCACGGTCAATATCCCGGCTGGCAGGTGCTGAGGGTCACATATAAGTCAGTGCAGTGATGGATATGTATCCAATAATTGATGTAGGCCGTCTGTTATTGTGAGTTTCACTCCTGCCTCTATTGCTTATTAAAAGCTGTTTGTTTTAAGCACCGGGCTGCACCATAACACGCTGTGAATCAACAACCACAGACTAACAGCTTTGGTGCGTAATAACATGCAAACATTGAGAACTGATAGGTATATATATATATATATATATATATATATATATATTTCATACATTACACATAAATATATATATTTTCTAAATATACTTTCAGGAAACAAGCTCTTTGAGTGTCTCCTAACAGCGTATAAGCACTAACACTATGTACAACACTAGAGTGTTTGGTTCTCGGAGCGGCACAAAAAATAAAAGGGGAAGGGAGTGAAAGACGGAAGAGATGGAGACACGTCAGCTGTTACTACAGGGCCTAACCCTGCACGACTAGAAGGCTGTTGTTATTGTAAAATTCTGAAAGAGCTGCTATAGCACAATTCTGACACGTAGCGCTGCCTTTTAGGGCCTGATCAAAGTGCCCCGCCGCTACAACCGTCTGATAACCGAATCAATTTTACAAGTCTTTTGTTTTTCGCTGAATAATGCACATTTAGTTCTAACCTTCGGGTATAGAAGACAAGGCAGACGAGGGGGACTAAAAACGGAAGAAGTTTTCCTTTATATTGTGTTCCAAAAAGAGGAGAGGTGGGGAGATGTTCAATAAGCTTAGTGGGAGGTTTAGCGCAAAGACTCCCGAGGAAGAGCACTTTAAGAGGAGAGAAGTGAATGATCAGAATATGAAATGTCCTGGAAAGGGGGAGCGGACGGGAAGGGAGCCAAAGACATGGAGAGGTGAGATTAAAAGATTACCTGTCGTCTTCTCTCGCCCTTCAGGACCTCAGCGTCTGTCTGTCACCACCACCAGACCAGACGAGTCAATGAAAGAGAGAGACGGCGACTTTAAAACAAGATGATCATTACAATCAATTCTCTCTGTTTTCCCTCTGTCGCTGATCACATTTTTATTCGATTTGTAATTGTTTGTTGGCTACAGAGGTCTTCAGAAATCGTAACGAGATGTCAATAAAAACAGAATTGCAGAAATTAGCACAGTTCGTTCGGACTGTTGTCAAATAAATGAGTTGTTTAGAGCATTTTGACAAGGCGTTCTGAAAGAATGCTGAGGTAGTTTAAAAGTAATAGCACCTCTACTGAAGATTTCATACAACAATGGTTTAAATTGTGTTCAATATATTATTGAATCTTTTTGTTTGATTAATAAGTGTTGTTTACTTTTTTAACCCTTGCTTTTTCCCAACACCTCACCGGTATTTATTTCTCTCCTTTGTGGTGTCTGCATTGTTGCTGCATTGTCTTTGTTCCATAACATAATCCAAAATGAGGCTTTCAATGCAAAGAAAATGGAAATCCAGAGAAATACTGTGCCCTAGCTCTGTTGTGCCACGCACTTAAAACAAACAACACATGTACATACGATTTCAATACATTACATGCATAACTTAAATACAAAAATTTAATAAAAAAATCATGAATGATGAATTGTGAATAATGAAACAAGTTACTTGGTTAGTAGTGAACACACAACATTTACACTGTATTTTTTTACTAAGAGCTTTTGCCTTGTTTCTAAAGAAATATCCGAAGATTTTAAGATAAACTTATATGATAAGGACAGTCACCTGGAATCAGGATTCTGTTAATCATCCGTAAAAGGCGTAAGCTGTGTTGAAGTCTGCTGTTACTAGTCATAGTAAAGCAACACAGGCCTATAGGTTCCTTTTAACATGCCTCATTCGGAGTGGGCTGAATATCTACTGGAACACAGAGATTTGAATAAAACTAATTGACTTTTGAAAATGTATAAATACAGCAAAGTTCAAACACGACAGACAGTGAAAGAGTAAGACGTGTCACCAGCTGTCTGTTGTCCACCGAATACCCTTGACCTGTCACATCACACAGACATTGAGATTCAGTAACAAACCCCACAAAACAAAACGATCTATATCACAAGGTGACAAAAGACATCACGCTCTCTCTCCCTCTCTCTCTCTCTCTCTCTCTCTCTCTCTCTCTCTCTCTCTCTCTCTCTCTCTCTCTCTCTCTCTCTCTCTCTCTCTCTCTCTCTCTCTCTCTCTCTCTCTCTCCCTATGTATATATTATATACATCTTTTTCTTTATCTCTCAATAAGAACAGGCTTTTAATGTCAGTGGTTATTGCTTTTGTTTTAAAGTGAGTAAGATATGTTTCACACAACAACCAAAAATTTAACCTTTGGAGTACATTCAAGAGAATTGAAAGAGAAGAGAAGGACAATAAAGAAAGTTGACCAAAGTGTAGAAGACAGCAGAAAATCCAATCATTTTCAAGCTCTTAAGTGTGTTTCATGGGCTATGACAAAAATGTTGTCTTATCTAAGAATTATGTTCAAAATGATAATTGTTAATATTCAGGAAAAAGGAATTCTTTATTGCTTTTTGAAAAAATGTGGAAAGATTGAGTCTTCTATTTGAGAAAGGGCCCCGTGTCTGTCCTCAAATATATATATATATATATATATATATATATATATATATATATATATATACCATGTAAGATATACAGACTGAATTACTGACATCAAAATAGGTGGGTAATTTGGAGATTGTAGGTGCCAAAGTACAACACATGGTCTTTTTAATATGCCAATTTAAATGGAAGCAGTACATATTTTTGCAGATTGAGGTTTATGGACATGCTATTTATAACTTATTTTAATTTGCCTTGGTTAAGTGGGTGAATTCAGAGTCAGGGTAGGACGATTTAAAAAAGAAACTCAAAATATGGATGACAACACTTCACCCTACATTCAAGTATAATTGTATAATTAATCAATACTTCACCAATACAAATTTCCAAATAATTGTTCTAAGTTGTGCTTGTATCATTATAAACTGATCTTACTTTCTAAAGGCCAATGAATTTGTAGAGTAAAATTAACATGCCACATGTTTGTGTAAAAGAGGGTGGCGTGTTTTATTCATTACCATTTCATTCTTTGGAACCTTGATAGAACCTCGGCAGAGTCAGAGGTTCGAAGGAGCCAATTTGCCACATTGGGTTTGGTGTTTGGTTCTGTAATGGGAAGCTGCTGTTCTCTTGGTTGCAGCAGACGAAAGATAGGGATTCTCACAAGGTCTAGCAGCTTGTAACTACCCTTTTCACAGCCAGACCCACCCTTCAACAGATGTGTATGGCAGCACTCTCCTCAAGGCATTGAACAGCAAGACTAACTGGCAGAAAAAATATCAGAACCAATTCCATTCCCGGAGCTCTGCTCACGACGAGGCAGTGGTTTCGATCACTATAGAAACAGCACCTCGAATGTACGATGAAGCAGATCTGTTCTCTCGTAACATTGTCACCCTCTTTGCAAACATAGCTATGCAATCCAGTTCACCAGTCACTCACCCATGTTTCAGGGTCATTCTGTTCAATGTACGAGGCCACCAATCCTCTGTGTTACGGACAGAAGTGACCAACCTTCTGCTGAAAGGTGCAATGGAACCTGTCCCCACAGCCGAGATGTCTACGGGTTTGTACAGCCCATAAATCATTGTCCCAAGAAGGGGTAGGGATAGCACTCCATCCTGGATCTGACCATTCAAAATGCTGACACAGAGGCAAATATCTTGTCGTCCATCAGACACAGCGATTGGTTTGTAGGAATCAAGGACACATACTTTCATGAAAGTCGGACATATCAGTACAAGGCCCTGCCCATCAGTCTGGCCATTTCCCCTCGCTCTTTACAAAGAAGTTGGAGGCTGCACTCACCCCTCTAAGAGATAGCGGCATGCAGATACTCAACCATTTTGATGACCGGGCCAGCCTACTCTTACACAATCCTGAGACCTGCCTCCATGCCCAAAGTTCTCACCACTCCTTTCAGAAACCAGGCGGTGAACTTGCAGGCACTCCCCACTAGGGAGGAAGACCCAACCCTATTAATGTTGTGTTCAGTATACGCCTTGCCTTTTCATGGAGGAAAGCAGAGAAGGAGAGCTGCCTCCCATGCACCCTCACAAATAGAGATTAATCCACCCAGGGATACAGTCTCCTCATAGGGCAAGTGTTTTCCATTGTTTTCAAGATACAAGGCAGCTTTCTCACTGTTACAGAGTAACAGGCCACCACCTGTGATAATCGTAAGCAAGAGTCTTCCACCTCCTTGAAGCTCTGGGATATCTTGCTCCCCCCACTGGATGATTATGATTCGCGGGAGCGTTTACAGGTGAGACTCAAAGTCAGGCCAGTCAGTGTCTCTCGTCAGGACATCAAAACGTGGCTCAATGCAGTGGCCCTATGTAAGGACCCTATCAGTCTAGACACAACATCGAAAGGCCGACAGATGTCTCCAGTTACATCGGTAACGACTGTTCCCTGATGGAGGGAACAAAACGTTGTGTCCTTCATGCCACAACACTTTGCCGTACACTGCAGCATCTGGGAGAAGCTTCACCAGGTCCCTCAGCACAAAGGTAATAAATGAAACATTCCAACCCTTTATACCAGCATGAACGGTGAGGAGATTGGCATGTTAATTTTATTCGCCAAGTTCATTGGCCTTTAGAAAGTCAGTTCAGAATTGATAGGTTCTCAAGTTCAAACCTCATCAGTCTCGAAACTACATCTTGTTCCCTTGATCAGGAAACTAAGGTTGTGGTCATAACAGTAGAAGTAAAAGTTTAAATGTTTTTATCAATGAAAGGCTGTACTCCTTGTGAACTCATTCAAGACACAAATCATAAATATCTCATTGACCACAGTTTCAGGAGTAAACACAGTCTTTTAATACAGCCATGAATGCTCCTAATGATCTGTGTGTCATCCCTTGGTGAGGCAAGGCAAGGTAAATTTATTTATATAGCACATTTCTTACAAAGTGGCAATTCAAAATTCTTCAAATAAGAGGAAAGTTTCATGGAAAATAATCACAACAATAAAACAATGAATTAAAAAAATTATTTGAACTTTATTTAAAATAAAAAAGGGAATCAAAACTTCTTATTCATAAAATATTGTGTTTAGTATTAAATATACTGGTACAGATTTGTAATTGTCGGCGTTTGGCACTATAAGATTCTCAGGTCCAAAACTGCTGGTTTAACCAAGCAGCACTTAGCTGTGTTTGATGAGGGTTTAATCCGCAGATCTCGTTTGAGCTGCAGGACGTAGATTTCGAGACAATGCACCATGTTACAGAATATTTATTAAAGATTTTCAATTTGAGTTTTGAGCACTTATTAACGGGATATTTTGGAAAACCAACATAAACAAACAAAAAAACAAGATTTTTTTTAAAGTAATTTAACAATCCTTTATATTATCTAAACCACTTATATTTTGTACCATATTCTAGCAAATATTTTACAATGTTCCAAAGAGACTTATCAACAAAAACAAAAGAAAGGTAATAGAACAAGTAGGCAGCATGTTACATAAAATAATTATTCTTTGAAGGGCTGTGGGATGTTATCCTGTGCCACAGGCAAACAAATTCAATTATAATGGCCAGACATCTTTTTTCTTCATTCTTTAAATGTATAGAAGGACACAAACTAAACACTATCAAACAAAAGGGCGCTTTTATTCTTCAGGTTTTCAGATTATTGTGAAATAATGAGGTCTTGCAAATGATGAAAATACTCTCAACTTCTATTGGAAATTCACTTCTATTGATCACAGAATTGCTGTATAGGGACTGGACACTTGACCTCTCATCCCTTTATGGTCAGACCTCGAATGAACAATATCCTTAAAATGTGTATGAACGCATCCCACAAAGGCACGGACACACAAACATGCACGCACAAACACACACACACACACACACACACACACACACACACACACACACACACACACACACACACACACACACACACACACACACACACTGACACACATACACACAGTCTTTATGTTATAACCATTCTAAGAGAACTGAATTAAAGGCAAGTGTGAGTATTTATTAAACTGTACAATTAAAAACATAATACACTAAACATTAAATTTAGTCAATTACTAAGACTATTTGTATGCTTATTTTAATGTAAAAAAATACCCTAGAAATTGTCAAGCACATGAATTATAGATAATACTGTATAGACAGAATCTTGATATAAACAAGAAGCAATGGATGTGAGCATCTATCTACAGTATGTGGTACATAATAAGCAAGTGTTTAAATCAGTTCAGTAGCTTCTCTGTTCCCCTTGTGAAACAAAATAGTCAGTGCTGGTGGATTTTTTACCCTACAAACCTTTTTTTGTGCCATTCAGTGGGCTTTTTCTTGCCAACAGAATATTGGTTATAAAAATGTTTCCACAGTCATCATCTTTTTTTCCCTGATATCAGACGGCATTAATCATGCAAAACCTTTATTTCTACTTATATTTTGCAAGCCATTAGTTGGAGGTAATTGCCTCTCACTGCTGTGTAAACTATTGATTAATCTGCTATAATGAAGACATTGTGTTTCTACATGGCTTCTTCATGTATATTCATATCTCATCCCTCACATCAAATGGACATCTCAAGGGAACTCTTCCACTTAAATGACATCATGGTCTTCTTTACAATACATTCTTCTACAGCTACAATAAGAACATATACAATTAAAAAAAATAAAAACATAATAACCAAGCAATAAAGCAATAGCTATGTGTATCTGTCATGCTCATGAAGGGGTAGAGACATTTGAACAGAGTAATAAATGAATTCAGTAAATCAATTAAAATATTATAGCACATCATTAGCTTGTGTTCGGAAATAAGAGGAGATAAAAAGCACAAATCTTTGTTCCTATTTGGATGAAGCAGGATTGTTAACCTCTACTCTGCCTTCATGTGCTGTAAGTCCCTCGCTCACTTCCTCATTCATTCATTATTAATTAATAGCTATTAAAACAAAGAAGAAGGAACAATGGGCCTCATTCATGAAACACGAGCAGAAGACATTTTCCTGTAAATCATTCTTGAAGTCATTTTAAATTTTTGTTAGTATGGAAAAATTTACACCTGCTCCATGCCTCATGTGAATGATGTGTAAAACATCAAAACTAACTTTATCCTTTTAGAAAAAAAATATTTAATATAATGAGATTTCAAAAGATTCATAGCCCTATTTTTTTTCCCATGTAACTTGCTGCTGTCCAATCACAGTGCAGGAGAGGCTGGACAAACACTACATTAACCAACCATCATACTTGTACAGGACAACAATGGACAGACTTACATTGCGGGCAACTGCATTTGTATATTATTAACTATATTAGTCATATATCATATTACTGTGTTATGCATGTTTGCAATATAATATGCAAAACCTTTATAAGGGATGCATGAGTGCATAATATAATTATATCTATATATATATATATATATATATATATATATATATTATACAAATAATTGGAATTCATTAACATACACACATTTTCAGTTTTATGTGGAAATCACACATAGATTTATAATTGTTTCATAAATGAGGCCCAATGAGTGACCCATGCCTTTTTCTTTCTCTCATTCTCCCTCTTAGATCTACTCTTGTGTCTCTTTGAAAAGAAAACAGAAATATTGGTAACTGGTCTTATGAGGAAGGCTTCAATGCCATATAGCTGTGTTGTGAATTTCTGAGGCTTTTTAGCTTTAACTTTGCCTGCAGGCTTCAATAATAATGTCTGATTTAGGGGGTGGGTAGAGGGACTCTGAGCTAAGCGGACCTCTGTATTTCTAGGGAAAGGGAACAGATCAGAAACGAAAGATATAGGCATAAATTAAAATAGAGAGAGAACTATTTCTTCAGAACAAGTATATTCCCTTATTTATCGACTGTCCCAAACACCCCACCAATGCCTGAAAATGCCTAAAAATCCTCCACATGGTGTCAATGCACATGTCACTGCATGTGTTTGAATGTCTTAATGAAGCTCTCTAATGTTTGTCTCAAAACTAACACACCTGTGTAGAGAATGTAGAGCTAACTTTACAGTAAACAACACACTTAGGACAAAAGATTAGATTGAGATCCAACAACATCACCATTTTGTGTTTCATGTATTTGCATGTATTTGGCCAAATACAGGCTTGTGTTTTTTTTTATCAGTTCAGATCTTGAAAGGTCTAGAACCAGTCACACACTCAAACACACACATGCGCACATGCACATGCACAAGCACTCACACACACACCTGGAGACTGGTTAGAAAAAGCTTTTGCAGGAGAAGGGGTGTCTGAATAAGCATCACTGGTAAAAGTCAACATATTTTGACCTTCAGAATCAGAAAGAACTATATTACTAAGTATATTAACACTCAAAAGGGATTTGACTTTGAGCTTTCGGTGCAAAAAGAAAGAACATAGGCATACATAATTACACAGTTGAGGTAAATATAATACTAAAATAGAAAAAACTGAAAATCCCACAAGGTCCCTTTGTGTATTTGTGCACAGTTTCCAGGTTCCATGCATAAATGAGCAAATGTCAGTTATGATAAACAATGTATAGTAATGAACTTTTAATTGATTAATAGTCTATTTTTTGCCGGTGCTCTGTTGTGCGGCATCCACAGGGAAACTGACCAGCAGAAACCAATGCTTTTTTCATACCGATTCTAGTATTGAATATAAATACATAAATTGTATAAATATAAATATATATAAATACAAATATATTATGTTTACCTAACATATGCCACTAAGGAACATTTTCACTAGATTTGCAAGATATCAAAGACACACTGAACAGTATATACTGCGTGACATATAATGAACCATCAACATTACAGAATATTCTTCATTATAATACCAGTCAGCAGAACAAATACAAGTTCTTAGCTCATTCAGTAAGTGTGATTTTTAAGATGCTAAGGACTGAACTAATGATCGAGCCATAGTGAGTGTCTGATGTTTCAACCAACAGCAGATGGAAGAAGCAATAGAGAAACAGTTATCATTTCTTTAATTCTGTTTGGTAGCACTAGTTGTGCATATGTTACACAGAGCGAGAGCAGAACACACTGATGTGCCAGGCAATATGAGGGATAAAGAGGAGAGGGAGATGCTGGGCAGTGGAGCACTGTGAGAACGCAGAGCTGCTGGGCTGTGAAACAGCATGTAACAGCGGGATACCTCATTACACACAGCAGGCCTGCCACTGATCTCCATTCGTTCACACACACACGTCATTTATCTACTTAACATTCTCACATCTCTAAGTATAACACACACACCTTGCATTATGAGAACACAGACAACCTGCCCCAGCACCTTTACAAAACCAATATTAATCTTCCATTTCCTAATGATTTAATGACAGAAAGGCAATTTAAACATAATGAACTTTTATGTTTTTATTACTTTAGAATGAGCTATTTCTATGTTTATACAACGTGGGTCTTCTTATATGGTTTTGCCGCCATGTTTCTACAATATGACATACTGCTTTACAGAAGATATTTGATAAATATGTTATCTCCTTTGTCAAAGAAGTGAAAATGTGACAATATCTTTTTCCTCTGACAGGTTATGTATTAAATACAATTCAGGGCGTTAGGGAGGAGTGAACCTTTGCTTTTATGAAAGTGAAATGACTTGTGGTGTGCCTTGCTTGGAATTTGTGCTCTGCATTTAACCAATACAAGTGAACATACAAAATAAGTGAACACAGACCGTTGTGGTTTAGAACATGGAGTAGAGTGCTGGTTATTCGCTTCCTCCAACTACAATCCTCGATGGTACTCAGTATAAAACCAGCGATCTTGGGGTCATGAGTCCAACACTCAAACCGCCATGGCAAGAGTGACCCACAAGGCAGTGCAAATCGGTACAAATCTTACCTCTAGATGCCACTTGATTTCAATTTCTGGTCCTGTAAAGGTTAATTCTATAAAAGCAACACAAATGCATAATGATTTTACCACAACTTCTGTTTAGAATGGCCAAAGATTATATATGATGAGGACCTTAACAATCATTCAGTGTGTGTGTGTGTGTGTGTGTGTGTGTGTGTGTGTGTGAGTGTGTGTGTGTGTGTGTGTGTGTGTGTGTGTGTGTGTGTGTGTGTGTGTGTGTGTGTGTGTGTGTGTGTGTGTGTGTGTGTGTGTGTGTGTGTGTGTGTGTGTGTGTGTGTGTGTGTGTGTGTGTGTGTGTGTGTGTGTGTGTGTGTTACACCCAGAAAAACTTTAAACCTCTCACATTCCCTTCACATTCTTTTTTTAATTCAGATAGAATGATTTTTTTATCTCATTAGATGTCGCATGTGAGGTTGACAATATTTTGTATCTAGAATTCACTATTATTAAACACATTTTCGAGGCTTCATCCTCACTGTATGATCTCACCTTAAACATCAGAATGTGCACACAAATACATTCATAATGAATCCTGAGAGGTAAATCTGCCAGCACTGACAGGGAAATAAGTGAGAGAGAGAGAGAGAGAGAGAGAGATTGGGAGAAAAAGAATTAAATAAAAATGCAATAAAGCTGCCTGTGTGAAATCAATCTGCTTAGAGTTTTGCTTAATAAAAATTCATGAAGAGGTGCTGGCCCAGGGTTCATAAGAAATATTGTTGTTGATATAGAGGCAGAGGCGGACAGTTAGTGTGTGTGTGTGTGTGTGTGTGTGTGTGTGTGTGTGTGTGTGTGTGTGTGTGTGTGTGTGTGTGTGTGTGTGTGTGTGTGTGTGTGTGTGTGTGTGTGTGTGTGTGTGTGTGTGTGTGTGCGTGTGTTGTGTTATAATCTGTATATAATCTGTAAAGTTACAAATCCCAATTCATAATAAACCTAACCTAAACACAAATTTTTAAAGTGGAAGTGACCTATTTGTCATATATGGGAAACACATTGCTAAATTCTGAGTCCTGCATTTACCCCAGACACACACGGAGTAATGTGCAGCTATCACTGGAGCAAACAGCAGTCAGGTTCCTTGCTCAGACGTCACCTACTGTCACCGAGAATCAAACCAGCAACCTTGTGGGAAATAATTTAGATGGTTCTAATATATAAAATAATTAAGTAAATATTTTTTAACAAAAGAAAATGTTAAAACAGAAATAATTTTTTTAATTATTAGGGATGAGATTATAGGAGAGCCACCATCCAGGGATGGAATTAATTATATATAAAAAGTTAGAATTTATATAACTTAATATCTAATGCAATAATTATACATTGGCTATAATATTTGATGATATGTTTAAAAATAGATGGAAGCATTGGAACAGTCTTAGTCTTGTAATTTTTACAAATGAAACATTTAGTTAATGGGAGTGCAAAAAAACTTGTCTAACTGCTGTAAATTCTCTTATTAAAACACACATACAGTATTTAACACATACAGTTTATTCCAGCTTCTCTAAACTCACGCTTTTTTCAATCAGTGTTCTTTACTGGATGTGATGGTGAGAAATCAGATTTTCACTGTGAAACATTTTTGAGAATAGTTTAAGTAATAGCAGTATATTCATAATGAAGACACCGATAAGGAGTTGTATTCTAAAATGTGGTATATCTAATATAGGTAAACCTAAAAGTTTTTGAAAAATATGACTAAAAACAAAAGTTAACCTCAAAGATGTAAACAAAATATAAGGCTTCCAGATAAAAAGAGAGAGAGGAGAAATTATGTAAAGCAGATGACTTTTCATCCAGGCCTAATTAAACAAGTGAACTTGCAGTCAAAAGAGCCATCAAGACCAAGAGCCCTTGCCGTATTTCTCTGGAAAAACTAGAGCCAAAAACAAGTGGCTGTTTTTTGTAAAAGAGGTTCCACACCATTTGTTGCACTGACAATAACCCTGCTGGTGTTTCACAGCCCACACAGCAGGGACATGTGTGAAGGTATTAACTGCTTTGTCTCAGTCCACTGTAATGCCATCACTTTAACTAGAGATAATGACCAGGACCGGTCCTGGGCATAGGTGGAGTAGGCAAATGCTAGGGGAGCCAAAATGAGTGAAGATTTTAATTAAAATTCATCATATTAACGTTTTAATTATGCCACCTAGACGGATCAGTGCAGCTTATCTCACTCCCAGACTACCAGAGATGTTCCCTTGGGCTTTGTCTGTGGCCTCGATCTTGGAGCGTCTGCTTCCCATTTTGTACTTTGTAAGAATGAACCTTGCTCAGAGCAGGATCAGGTAGGACTGGTCGCACATGTCAGCAGAGTAAGTATAGGTTTAGAGTTTTGCCACATGTGCAAACACATACAAAACCTTTATACTTAAGTGAAGTGAAGTGTGTGATTACTGTCACTGTGATTAAAGCATGTGCCGTTTTTTTTTTAAATAAGAAAATCCAAAACATTTATTTCCCGATAGCATTTGTTTGACAAATGCTTAAAAAGGTTTTCTCAATTATCTTAAAAATTATATCCATCATCAAATGTTATTCTAATGAGCTTTAATTTTGAAAATCTTTACTATTTAATACGTTATAATAAAAAATGATTATTTGAATAATATGAAAAAATTATTACAACATATTGTAATTTATTTACTTTCTTTTTATGTTAATTATGAACAATGTTTTGTTAAAAAATTATATAGATTTTGCTTTAAAAATATTTTCAAATATTTGTTTGAAGAGGTGCTTAAATCTCAAATCTTGCCTAGAGCACCAACAGAGGCTGGCCCTGATAATGAAACAATCACTATATGTTTTGTCTTTCCCTGTTAGTTCTGTTTTATATTCTGGTTGAAAGGTGCAGCAGGCAATCATGTGACATTTGCAATATAAAACTAAACCAGATTCTTCTGTATGTCTTCGGTTGCTCTCACAGTACTAGTCATGTGTACGGCTACCCAGGTAAAAGCAATAGAAAAATATCACGGGATAGAAAAATATAACAGAGACACAGTGTGTCTAGTGTGTGAGAATCCAAAGTACAAGTGGGTCGTCCACATTTGCACGTTTTTAAGACTATATATCTGTACTTTCATTCAAGAATACTGTAGTTGTGTGCATCGTCCTCCTCTGCAGGTGACCTTTATCAGGTGACAGGTGACAACCAATTTTCTACTTAGTTACATTTTCAGCAAGGTTACTTGTTTTTTATTATATTAGTGCTCATGTTAACAAAGTAATCATGTGCTAAACAGATTGCTTGCGGTGCTACAGATACAGAAAATGTCACTATAATCATGTATGAAGTATTTGAAACATTTGAAGGACATTTTATTATTAAAAAAATTTATATTCTGTTAAGTCAATCCCTTACTGGACCAAAGTGAAATAGTATGTTGTTTTAGTCAACTAGCATAAATTGATAGTCAAATGCTTTTTTTAACTTCTCCCTTTTTGGGCCTTTTTTGTTTAAATGTAAACCAGAGACTGACAGTGGATTGGTAGCAGTAACATAAGATCTGTACTAGCATGGCACTATGTTATTGTTAGTGTAAAAAAAGGAAAAAAATATTGGCCACGGAAAGCTGTGGTAAAGTGTTTGCCATCTTTCTGAAGGTTTGGATAGCTGCGATGAGCACTCTCACAGTGACCAAGATAAAGACAAATCTGTCAGTGAGCCAAATCTTCAATTATATATTAGTCATGAAGAAACCTCAGTAAAAAGCAGACTGAACCGGGAGGACCAGTTCTCCCCTGGCACATAGACATAACACTGTTGTGACTTGAGAGAGAGGGTAACATTTCTAATAAGAAACACACTTTACAACAAGAATGGAGTGCGAAGTGAAAATGCTGAAAATTAACTACCAGCTTTTAAATGCTAGATGCAAACTACATCCTCAGGCCCTCATTCACAGTATTTTGGTTAGATTGGTTGTGTGTTTTGTTGTCCAGATGTTTTGAGGCACAATTTGTGTGTAGTGCTAGCACCTTTAAGTGGAGAAGTTATATTTTTACGCAAGTGAGAGTGTGGGCACACAGTCGAACACAAAACCATGAAAATTACGCTTGATTTGAAACATATGCTTACACAGAAAATCTGACCATGGGCACTTTTAACATTTCTAGTTAAGCACACATGTCGTTCACATTTAAGAATGCTGTCAGTAAAATTCCTTTCTCTTGCCTAAGGCATCACCAAGTCGTATTTTGACCATAAAATAAGGTCTCTGAAATTATTATAGTGTTATGAGATCTCTTAACGGAATCGGTTTTCGACTGCCATTACCTATGCAGTCTTATAGCGGATAGAATTACACATGTAACATAAGTCTCTAAAGCCCTGCCCACACCCTGCCTCAGGACATACAGTATATTCATGTTTTAAGACATTTAAAACAGACAAATGAGAATATCTACCACATGGGGAAAACAGTGAGGAGTAGTTAACATGTGTTACTTTAATGCTTAATTATACTCCATTTTGTGTTTTAGCTATATCCTTGACTTCCACCTTACAACTGCTTCACAAATTAATTTTACATGGCTTATACAAAGTCCATACTTTTTTTATTACTTAAACTTCTTTTCCAACAGAGAAAAAGACACAAAGTATTGTTGTACATTCTTCAATTATAACAGAGCTTAAATAATTATGTTTATTACAATAATTAAAGGAATCCCATGCACCTTATCTGTTTTTCATTTTGATGAAAATGAATTCATGAACACATTAAGTTGGCAAAAGGCAATTTCAAATATACGTCAATATAATTTTCATTCTTATATGTCACATATTTTTCTCACCACACAACTGAAACTAGTAGTAGTGTTATTTTACCCACCCAAATTCTACTGCGTGATCATTGTGCGTATCATATTCACCGGCTTCCGAAGCCGGTGAATATGATAGGGAACGTACACTCGTAAATTTGCATAATGTGCACTTACCCTCACATACATGTTAAAATTAAAGCATACTGTGGGCTAAACGCTGAGGGAGGGATGTATGTGAGAAAATAAGAGAGAGATTGTGTTGACTTAGGCCAGAGTGATCACTAGAGTACAGGAAGTGAAGTCTGTCCTTCACCCAGATGTGTGTTTTTTCAGGACTGGTTGTGTGTTCTGCATCCAGGCACAGTGAGCTTCCGAGTGCAGGGATTCCCCATCCATACCTAACAATGAAAGAGGAAGGAAGAAGGGCTAACTTCTGCCTTTTATGAGAGGCCTGGGAGTAAGACAAAGAAAGATCAGATACAGAACCAGGAGGTCAGCCCAGTTTTCACCACACAAGCTCACCTTTGTCATTCACAGATAAACATTTTGTTTATTTGTATTTATGTTTTTTATAATCATATTTAATCTAACCTTTGCAATTTGTCCTGATCTAAATGTTCAGAGAGGATAAGGGTTAAATACATGTGAATATGCTAGTGAAGGTGCTATTGAGGCACTAGATTGCATGGTTTCATTGTTGCGTCTGGCACTGTTGTTGACATAAGGAATTTGTCCACTCTGCGTGATTCGTCCGTCCTCTCGGGCGACTCAAGGTCGTTTGGGTTTCTTGATCTCCAGCCCCCTCATGACTCTGTTTTCACCAGCATCCCGATAAGCATCGCTCCCATGCATATCGCTGAGGAGAGAACTGTAGACTATCAGTGAGATAAGAGGATGATTTACACAGGAACATGTGATGGGGTGAGAGTGCTGAGCTCCGGGTTCCTGCTGAGACAGCAGATGGTGACTGGACGTCTGCAACCACATTTCATGGAAAGAGCTCAAGTTCAGTTCATGCAGATTTAAACGAAAAGTCTTTACTTTTATTAAGAATGCATTTTAACTAAATACACTTATTTGGAGATTCTTACCAGCCTTGTGTCAATAGCCCACTGAACCGCTGTCAGTAACTCACAATATTGCTGATATATACAATGGTCAAAATGCAAGATTGAAATGTTGTGGTCAACTTTCTACTACATAATACCGGGAGAAAATGTAAGGAATATTTTTCAGGACTTTTCAATACATAAACATTTATATACAGAACTCAAATCACTCTTTTCAGAGGCAAAAAACGTTTTTAATGAAAGTTATAACAAGCTGCATGACCAATTTCAGAAAGGAGGGTCAAAAATATGTGTGAAAAAACCCTGAAACGAGAGAACAGTCAATGAGGTGCATCCATTTGAGTCGAAGAATGGCCGGCCTCTAATTATCTGAAAGTATATGAAAAGCTATGGGTCTACTTGGGTCCTACGTGTACTTGTAAATTTGGTTTGGTATAAAACATGTTGAAGACAACTGTCAATTTATTTATAAGAAGTCAATATTATTAACAGGATGATGTGATTTTAAAAGAAAAATCTAGTCATTAAACACAACAGTCCGAGTTTTTGTGACATCCGGGAATATTAAATTCATGCAGGTTTTTATCTAAAAGTGACAAATATAAGAGCATAAAGATAAGAGACAACAATTACTTTTGTAACAGGACCCAGGGAAAATACAACATTTCACGCAGTGCCACTGGACCATTACAAGTAACACTGTGGTTTTTTAAAAAGCGCGTTGTGAAATGTCGATGTAACTGCAGTGTTTGGACATTTTAGCTAGTCAGATTCAGTTGATGGTTACTAGCTATTAGTTGGTAAGATCAATATTTGACAAATACTACGGCTTCTATACATGTATGCAAACTTTATTGTTTTTGAGCATGTTCACAGGCTTTTAAAATTACATTAAATGTCAAAGCTTAAACAATTACTTATTAAACAATTAAATGTTTATAATGCTGTAATGATAGTCTTCCTCCACCAATATTTCCTGTTTTTGTTATTAAATCTTTTTATCATTACACTCAAATGTGCTCTAAATTTCTAAGCTAAATATGATTTGCTTAATGCACATTACTTTGACATATATCCATTAGTATATTGTCAGCTTCCATGTACTGTACCTCTTTATTTCAAAAACATATCAGAGGAATTTCCTGTAATTATCTGGTAGTTCAGAAATATTATGCTCTGTCCTCTCTACCAAGCATATGTCAGGTAAATTGCCTAAAATTGGCTTCCCAGAAGTTGTGATATTCCCTGACCTCTGAACTAGTGAATTTTGACCTTTGGCCTCTATGTGACGGACTGTAGCAGAATTCCAGCAAGCCGAGGGCACAGGATGAGAAAGGCCAGAGAGGGCCACAGTGCAGGTGGATCCTGGATGTGAATGCATGTGTGCAGACTAGATAGTGAACGCACACACAAACACACATACACATACACGCACACACACACACACACACACACACACACACACACACACGCACGCACGCACGCACGCACGCACGCACACACACACACACACACACAAGCAAACACATACAGAGAGAGAGTGAGTGTTTCTCTAGGATTGTATTTATCATGCCCCCGTTTTCTGTAAAGCTCAAAAGCAAGAAAGTTGAATTTGTAGAACTTAATTTAACGAATATTCGTGATGGTTATATAATATATTATATAATCAATTAAATAATAGTGTTTTTCTACTGGAGAAAATGTTTGTCTTTGCTTCGTACCTGTAAACATGATATTAAATTATTCAATCTTATAAAAAAGAATCATTGTCAAAACTCATCTTTTTCTCAGACAGGTTACAAAATCATTTAGCTTTATTTTAGGAATGCTAATGGTTCCTACCGAGATGTGACATGAAGTTTTAAGCAAGGTTCTTAAGCGAAATACAGAAACTCAATTTGAATTCTTAAGTTGGCAAAATGTCAAAACAATCGTTGAGCCAACCCTTGCTGCATCAGGCTGCCTTATCTTTTAAAATGTCTCAACTAGAAACACAGATATTTGTCAGAGTGCAATGACAGCCAATAAAGATTACATTTGCATGACACATACGTTAGTGCCACTATATGGTTCGGTCAAAAAACTTCTAGGAGCAGATCATAATCCATCCTTAAGTCTTGATGTCAATTGCTCTTAACCCCTGGCCTTCCACTTGGCGTCCAGTGAACTCTATGTATGAACGGAGAGCTGTCAACGGCCTGAGCGGGACGTGTGGGGGTTACGATTGGGGGAAGTGCGGTGTTAAAAGAGGAGATTCATGACAGAAGAGCTGGTGAAGAGCGAGCAGAAGCTCCAGTCAGTGTGCTGGAACCTTTAGTGTCTCAGCAGGTTTGGCTTTTGTCACATTCTTCATTAACTTCATTAACAGATGAGCAGCGGTGATTAGGAGCAGTTTCCCGCTGATTCAGCTCCCGCACACACACACACATCTCCGTTCATCTCACACATGGGGGCTGTTGAGCCAGATGACACACTGTATCACATAACCGCATGAGTGAATACACACACAAAGCAGCACTTAACTGTTTGCTCATGGCTTGGCCAACAAATCCTGGCTTTGTCTGTATTGATTCATTTAGTTCATACAAACATCATTAGTCTCATCAAACCCAAGTGTTCAGAGGTTATTAACCCATAACAGATTCCCTTTGACCTCTGAAGATTTGTTCGCATTCTTGCACATCGCAGTGGCAGTTTCTCAGCTGGCAGCTTGTGGGCATTTAGGTTTATTTAGTTGTTCTTAACAATAGCACACCCAGTTTTCCTTTCCCAAACAATTCGTTTAAGCCTTCAATGGCTTCACCAGCAAATAAAGAAATCGACAAATATAATCCCATTTCTTTTGAAAAGCACTCGAAATCATTGCTGTTTAAAATAAAAAATAAAAGTTGTAAAGAAGAAAGCAGAGTAGAAATTTCTCATCATTTTTGAGCTTCTTTGATAGAACATGTTCTCGATCATCAAAAGACACACATGGAAAATATGAAATTCATTTCGAGAGAAAAAGGAATTTCGCCCTGTGAACTAAATGTTTGGAACATTGTGTATTTTTTGGGCTATTGTTTACTGACGGCTTTATGGTGTGTATGATTTTGATGACTTTTTTTAGGAATTGAGAGCAGCGTTTGATTTTGAACACAGGTTAAATTGTTTTAAGACCAAAGTTGCAGATTTTGTGAGGAGTCAGAGGCTTTGTAAATTGTTCTTGAAGATGAGCTTTTTTGTTGAATGTTTTTAGAAAATTGAGCAGTTGAAAAACACTTTAACTAACCCCTGGTTTAAAAGCACATATAATCAAATATTATTTATTTGTTTTTCATTCAAATCCACTTCTCTGGAGATTCAAAGCCAGCAGAAAATCATGAGATGTGAAAGAGGGTTTCATTACACATGTTCAGTTTCCTGAGGTCTAGTCAATTTACAATGATCAGATTGATCAATGGTTTGTACATTTTTCATTGGACTTCTCCAATGCAACTAGCAAACTATTATTATTACATTTGTATAAAAGTTATGTTTTGGCTTTGTTAGATTAAGATCCAGACCTGTGCTCTACCAGACATTTCCTTTTCAGGTCACATATACAGTAAATGTTTATTTTACATGTATGGAAAACTCTTGGATCACTCTAAACTCCACACGTGCGCACATTTTACTAAGTTGGGTTTAACTCATTTTCCTTCTTCCACGTGCCTGCTCTTTTCTCTTTCTCCGTCTCAGTCACGCTTTGGGGCAGAAGCAGAACTCCACCATCTGGAGCTGTCAGAAACATATTGTTTAATTTGTTGAATGTAGATTAAGTGCTTGTTTCTCAAAGAGCACAAGGTCTCACTAACAAAATCCAATGAAACAAAAAAAACGAGTAACTGAAATGAAACTGTTTAAAAGAAGCATGGAATCATAACACATAACCTCATTTACATGTTTTCACTCTTTTTCTGCCATGGTATCAGTCACATTGATGTGTCGTCTGACTCCGTGGGGTGAGAGTTTAGAGTTTGCTGAACTTGTGACACCCGTGAATCAAAATCAATTAAACGTGTGCAGCATTTTAAGAGAAGTTACTTGTGACTCCCCCGACTTTAATGATCTGATCTGACATTTATCAAGCTGTGTATTTCGTAATAACGTATTGAAAATACAGTGTGTTTCTAATCCTAAGGGTTCTCATTTGTAAGATTCAGAGGTAAATCTAAGCATGTCTTTGTTTTAGGTTAAACGTGACACACACGTAGTTTGTAGTTTTAATAGTGCTGCCTTCTTTTTCTCTGACAGCTTTTAATCGATAAGTGTAGGTGTCCCTGCCAGCACTTCACCACCGTTTTTATTCATTTGAAACAAGCTCACTAACTAGGCGTCTGGTATAGTGATGCATCTCACTCTGGATAATAGGCCAGCAGGATTGATAGGTTCATTCTGAAGTCTGTCTTTCTCACCCCAGCCGTCTTCCTGTCATCACATGATTTAAACATGGCAAGACTCATTCTATCATCCTGTCCCGTGCAGTAGTAGATTGAGACTTACTGATAAAAGGATGTAAATAAATAAACGAAATAAATACAAAGCATACATGAGTCGAGAGGAGAAGTCAAAAGAAAACATACACTTATATTCATGCTGAATAATGGTTGTCACACATTTGATTAGCAACACATTCCAAGAAAACTTTCTTTATCAGATATTATTATTTAAACAGATCAAACTATTTGAAAATCTGGAATCTAAGAGTGCATAAAAATCTCTTTCAAATTCTCCAACTGAAGTCTGTATCAACAAATATTACCAATGAAAAGGAATAAATAATTTTGACCCAAACAATTTATTTTTGACTATTGTAATTAATAACTGTGCGACTTACTGGTTTCGTGATTCTGGGTCATATATATTTAACTTGTTTTTTAATTATCACGCTGTACATTAAAAAAAATACCACCTGAGAAGGCAAGTGTAAGCAAGTGACATCTGCAATTTATTCCTTGTTGAAAAAGAAATGAAGATTCCTGAATTTTCACAAAGTTTGATTTGATCCTATCTCAAGAATCTGGCTCTTGTAGGATTTGTCTACACTACAGAATTTTGACACTGGAGCTTTTGGTGTCCATGGCTGTTGAGAAGTGATTGTTCACCAACGCGCCGCTGGCTAAAGAGCAGGATACTGTAATGAGCACATTGACTTTATTATTAAAATACTGTGTCCAGAGAAACGTATTCCTTTAAATGTTTAATCAATAACTCTTGGTAATAAGATGTTTTGCATTCGAATAATAGAAATGTCATTTTAAAAGATCTCAATAAATTAAGTTGGACTTTGCCTTGCTTGGGTTCTGACAGTGTCTAAGGAAGAACAGATTGCTGAATTTGCAAATTTTCTGTTTCATGTACATCACGGACCCTTCATGATGACAATTACACACAATCTGTCTAATAAGCAGAAACAACTCATTTGCAGTGACCTCGCTACTTCTGTTGTGCGATGACTCATTACTGTGATTCAACAACACAAGTAGAATCCTGTGGCATAATTAAATAATTCCTAATCATGTAAATCTTGTTATTACTATTCTTGTAATCTTGTTGTTTGCCAATGAGTCGTTGTCTCTCATTTCTTGCCATTGATTTTGTCAATGGAGCCGTGGAGAGGAGGATGGTGACAAATATCTCTCTTTCATCTGTAAAGATGAATGATAGCTGCAGAAGAGATATTACCGAAAAAGAGCTGTGTTAAGAGTTTACATCTGGCCTGTCGGCACTTCCATTAGCAGTCTGTGCATCATGTCTCTAAACACCTGTCAAACTGTGGCATAGCAGTTCAGGCATGAGCTCCAGATATTTCGAACATTGATGCTCACGCTGGAGAAACAGGTTTGTATCTCGCTGTGAGGTCCTGTCTCATTGAACCTTTGCTGTCAAAAAAGTGGCAGAAGGCCCAAAATAGAAAGACATGAAGACTGCCACGAGTTTCTCAAAAAGGTAAATGACTTCCAACAAATACTGGGGTGTAGTGCCAGTTGACCAAGATGGCATTAAAACCACAGTCAGACCGAGCTTCAGGAAAGACAGTCAATCAATACTCCGACCTGTGCAGATACTACCTGTCAACAGGCTTGAGGAAAATGGATGCCTGAGAAAGCCATAACTATGATAAATCTACTCCCCTGGTTTGGCTACTGGCCCCCTCTCTCTTTTTCTCATGTCTCTCCCTCCTTTTCCCTCTTTCTACCGTCTGTCTTTGAGTAATGTATGCGGTACAGCTCCCTCCAACCACTCCACACACCCGTGTGCCTCCATCCTGATTGGCCAATCAATCTCTGGGTCCGCACGGAAGGCGCATTAAAATAAATTTGTCACTGTAAGAATATGAATATTGATACCTCAGATAAGAGGGAGAGTTGTTTGGGGCTTCTGAATTGATTAGGAATGAGGTAGGATGCAAGCTTTTTAATGCTAGACAATGGAACACATTTTGACTGATGCAGCAGTTTCAGATGGGAAGTGATTTGGGAATCTTTGTCCTTACAGATTTTGATTACAAATATCTAATGAATATATATATATGTGTGTGTGTGTGTGTGTGTGTGTGTGTGTGTGTGTGTGTGTGTGTGTGTGTGTGTGTGTGTGTGTGTGTGTGTGTGTGTGTGTGTGTGTGTGTGTGTGTGTGTGTGTGTGTGTGTGTGTGTGTGTGTGTGTGTGTGTGTGTGTGTGTGTGTGATGTGGTTGGGCAATATGAGATATTTTCACTATATTTCCTATAACCCCAAATTTGAAACAGTCCCCCGCAGAACTTAAAAAATATGATATCATAAATGGTTAAAAGAATTGTGTACTGTATTTCTAAATCAGTGTGAAATTCTGAACAGAAAGGAGTGGGTCTTACATATTTAAAATGACCTGTCTCATTTCCATTTGTATGTGTACCAGCCAGTGATAAAACCTAACAAATAAAACATGAACTTACGGTCCGTTGAAATGAGTTGTTCGATTTTACACTCTACACACTTGACAATAGAAGACGACTAAAAACACATGCATGCTTGGTCGAGTTATACATTTTGAATAGAGTTTGTCAAGCTCCTCTATTAAAAGTATCTTTATTCCGCAGTCAGTAGCATTGCCATCATTTCACAGCAGCAGAAATTTGGTGACACATTATACTACAACTACATGTCAACAAACTCTCAATAGTGTTTAGTAGACTGTTAGGTTTTGGGTTAAGTCAATAACAGTGTTGCTTGAGTAATGAATTTTGAAGGATTATCATTATTAACATATATTACAGAGACATGCCATTAACACTTCTCCTAGTTAACGAGAGGTTGCAACATTTTACTTGATCGAAATAATTAAAAGTGTTAAGGGAAGTTTTGTTTCCAGTTACTTTTTCACTTTTCTGAGACGGCACACAAAAGCGCACCGCTTCACGGCAGACTCTGTGAATGACTGGCGTAGTCCACCGGAGTGTAAGATGAACTAATTTAGATAATAAGTACCTTTCTAGTCAAATGAGAGAGTGAGATAGCTGGAAAGAGAGAACGAGAACGGGTGCATGGAGGTTAATGGCAGTGAATTCATCACCTCCTCCCTCCTCCATAAGTGCCAATCTCAGTCTCATTGTTCTCCATCTCGCTTTAACACGCAGGCTAATGTGAAACATCGCACTCTATTCAGCCTCAGACAAATAGAGCCAACAGTTCATTTCCTTCACTCTTCCTTCAGCCATAATTGATTCATATCAGTATCTCTCGACGGTGACTAGTAGATAGTGGAGGGTGTGCAAAGACCCCATCTTCTGTTACCTTTGGAAGACCTTCAAAATGAGCTTTTATTAAACGGCCAACTCCATGATTGAATATTCTGTGTTGTGATGGGATAAAGCGCAAGGTAAATGCAAACATCCACAGGTGTGAGGGATCCACCTTATACAGGGACTTTCCTTTGAAGGAAAGCAGTTAGAAGCATTCGGATACATGCAAATTATTTAATTTCCAAAAGAGATTTCAATTGCTAAACTCATGTTGTTCTAAAATGTTCACAGTCTTAATCGCAGTGACACGTGGCCTTTTTCAACATTATAGGTTGATAGGGACCGGTGACAGTCCCTTCTGTGTAAATGCACATTATGAGTTCACACACATCCTTTGATTTGATCTCAGATATGCGTACAGTTTACAAACAGTCCTTTTATTAAGGCCAGGATGCAAACACATGACAGGTTTACATGGCAAGACCCACAAACAGCTGGGCATACAGCGCCCTCTATCGATGAAAGGCTACAGGGAGCCTTTATGTCTGCTTTAGTTGACTTCCATTTGATCTTTAGTCAACACTGAACCAAATCAAACCATTCAGTGGTCCAGGAGACTATGGCAGTGGGGCCTGCTGACAGCCCTGTGAGTGCACAACAAACTTATTTCAAACAAAGACGGTTCCAGAGCTTTCCACTGGTTGATCCATACGGTGGTTTGGGGTTATTAGGATGGGGGTTAAGGCAGAAGATTGTGAGGAGAGAACAAGTGCCGCCACACTTCCTGGCCAGATTGCTTGCTCCCCCTCACACCTTTGTTTGTGCTGATGAGGGGACTGAGGCCGTCGAGTGTGAAACACACACACACACACACACTTACACCCTCTTCGAGAAGCCCCATGGTTTTGTTTGTTTCGACTTATCGGTAGAACAGATTGAGCATCGAGGCGTCGTCTCACGTTTGACGTTCGTTTTGAGAAAATCACACCCATGAGAACCACGGACCAGACCCGTTGACAGTGCAACTTTGATTTGTGTGTATGTGTGCGTGTTTGTCACAGCCCCTCCTCACATGCTCACCCCCGGCTTCGTCTCATACACCCTTCACACCTCAGAGTTGGTCAACATATGTCAGTGTGCGGGCGGAAATGAGGATGAGGGCTGGTACTGAGTGAGAATGAAAATGATGTTGTTGTCTATTACACTCAAGCGCCATAGTCTGGATTTTCACCAAGCACAACAGTCAGGGTGCAAATGATGAGGAGGACTGCTGCTCCATAAATGAAAACTTTACTTCTACTTGAAAGAAAGTCTAAAGTTTACTGAGATCTCAAAAGTAAATTAACTTGCAAGAGTATGGGGATTTACCTGGTTGGCAGCTGTTGTATCATCTTTTACTGCCTCTAAACAGTCAAATGATCATTTCTATGATTATTATAGTTAGAATGTTACTCTCTCCGTCTCCTCCACTGAAAACAACAAAAAAACTGCAATGGTGTATGTTAAAATTTTATTTTGAAGTATTGTGTGTCATGGCTGTGCTGTGGAGGAAAGCGTACAGCACTCCAGATTTGTGTCTTCCACAGCACTGCAGCCTTTTCCAGTTCAGCAGCCGAGAAAGTGCCAATTGCACAGTTTAAAAGCCCCCACTGGTGCGGACATGATAGATAGTTTAAAAATGAGGACATGCGTTTTAAAAAAAGGAGAGGAGGAAGAAAAGAAGGAAAAATTACACAGCACAGATGCCAAGAATAGTGAAGAAGTATGTGCGTGTGAGAGAGAGAGAGAGAGAGAGAGAGAGAGAGAGAGAGAGAGAGAGAGAGAGAGAGAGAGAGAGAGAGAGAGAGAGAGAGAGAGAGAGAGATGATGGAATAAGGAAGCATTTCAAATATAATAATAATAATCATAATATTCATAAAAATAATAATAATAATATTATTAACAATAACAATAATAATAATAATTAATTCAGGGACAGTAACTAAAAACTACTGCTAACTAACACAATAATCTTGCAGAGTCCAACTGATCCATTTAATCCAATGCTGACACGGTAAGAAAATGTAAAAAATAATCTGTAAAATCTTTATTTATGTACATTGTATATAAACAATTTTTGGAAAAGAAAATAAAATATTTATTGTGTTGTCCTGGAAACCTTAGTCTTAATTTGGTTCTGGTGGAGTTAAAATGAGCATACATATTTGTCCCATTTAGCTTTACAGCTTTAACACCCCTGAAAGTGTTACTTATTTAGCACTACCCAGGTCCACACCATAAAGATATTTGTTTGCAACACCAGAGTAAATAGTGACAATTAAACACCATTCAGACCTGTTTTAACTCTGGATATTTTAAGCAGCGCTGTATTGAGTTCAGTTGTGTTAGGTCCTCTTTGGAAAGTATTAAAACTAGTTTAAGTAACACAGAGTTTGCTTTATCTCCAGTCTGTAAGAGTCAGAGAAACAATGAGAAATCATATAGGATTGGTATTCTGGTATTGGCCTTCTATTCATTTCAGAAATGAAAACAGAAATTGCATTTTTATATAAATAGATTTTTTCATATCGATGAATCCCACGCGAAAAGACCAGGGAACATGTTATGTTAAACAAAATTAAGCTAGTCAAAGTTGGCTTCAGTAGTAAAGAGTCATCAAAACTCTGATGTTCTCATGTAGCTCATGTTGTCAATCCATAAAGTCTGACTTACGGACTGTTTTTTAAACAGACATATTACACACATGTATACAAACATAGTTTCACGAACATAGTTTCTAAATTTCGTAATATCTTGGCCATACTAAAGTTCCAAATCCTGGCACAACACTTGTTTTATTTTACATTGCAGAAGGTGGCATGATTTGCCACACACTCTCCTGTTTAAATAGCATTTTTTAGATTTGCAAAAAGGGAAAATAAAGACATGTGATAAATAATTTTGTCATAAATGGCATACATTTGCCAAAACAGAAATTATGTCTAGGAAATTAATGTCATACTTTTTGTAAGCTGGCTGTATACAGTACATGAATGAGATGAGTTCAGCTGGAGGTTTATGTCTCGTGTGTTGTGTGTAATGCGTCAGTGGACACGTGTAAAGACAAGATGATCACAGATGTAAGTTGCACGGGTCCTGGTACCTGCCCGGCTGCCAGTGTTAGGACGCGTATTAATCTTCCCAATGTCTCTCCCAGACGGGGCAGTCGATGGTCCGACACGGGTCCCCCGGGGGGCCTGGGCCGAATGATGCGTGTGCAGGCTGTCAGTGATGAATGGAGAGCCGTGTAAAATCTTTTTAATAACCCACAAGAAAAGAGTCCAGAGAGCAGATATACATACCTGCAAATAGAGAGTGGATTACATCCCGCTTGACTGCATTTTTAGAGCCAAGAGTTTGGGAGGAATTATTCCCTTTAGAGAAACACACACACACACACACACACTCACACACACACACACACACACACACGAACACACAGACAAACACACACAGACAGACACACACACACACACACACACACACACACACACACACACACACACACACACACACACACACATACACACACACACAAACACACAGACAAACACGCACAGACAGACACACACACACACACGCACACATACACAGAATCATATAGAATCAACAGGCATGTTTTGTATAATTTGCTTCAGAAAACATCAGAACCTCTTCATGAGATTGATGATGGAGACATTATGTTTTACATAATATGATAGAAAAAATAAGTCAGGGACTAGGTCAAGCACATTTTAAAGTCTCTTTAAATTAACTCTTTAAATTAAGTAGTAGTGACCATGTTTAAATTCAACTTTTTGCAAATCAGCTGTTGCTCATTTGCATTAAACATTTTCCCAATAGCTGCCATAGTGTTATTGGATATAATTGGAATGAGTGTGAATTGATCCTTCAGAATTCATCAGGATGGAACCTTTTGTACAGCTTAGCAACACAAACATTTCTGTTTAATTTATGGCAAACTGACTGCATAACAAGTAATCCAAACTTTGGCCAAAGCGTTTCATTATTTTGTTTCGTGAACGGGACAGAGGTACTATTTTTAATTAAATGGGCTTGTTTCTAAATTAAATGTTTCTGGCTAAATATTGTGCTCAATATCGCAATATTTATTAATAAAGGTTGTTTTGGAAGACTTTATTCAGTTTGGTCAGTCTTAAGAGTGCAATGTGTATTGTTCTCTAGTGATCAGTTTTGATGACTTTATAATAATTAAGAAGATATTTGAAATGTTTGTATTACATACAGAGCATACTGTGCACAACATATGGGTTGGCAACTGTACCTGTTGCATTTGTATTTCAATACTGGCACACGTGCGATGAATTCAAGAAACGGCACAAATAAAACTTATGGTCTGGTGACTTGAGAATGCTGTTGTTTGTCACATGCAGACTGTCATAGTGTCATCATAACCCGTGAGAGGAGAGTATGTGACAGCCATGCCTTCTCTGACAACCTGCTAAGATGCGTGTGAGAAAAGACGCATCAGCGGGGGATAAAACACTTCACGCGACACGACTCTCAGCCACTCTTTCTTTATTACTGTCATCTTTCTTTTCTCTCTGGGCATGCCGTATGCCGTCTGCCACCGTGTTTCGACCTGCGGGCCTATGTACACACACGCTCACGCCAGCAAGCTGATGACGGCAGTTTGGAAACACACTGGAGGCCTGAGTGAGAAAACCGATGACACTATTAGAAGAGAGGTGAGAGTACGCCAAAACAGCAGAACTCTCCGTTTTCTCTCTCATCTCTAATAGAGAAACACAAACACCGCTCTGTACATACTCATTACTACAAAGGGAGAAAAATTGCTTATATATAGTCATTCCTAAATTATCTTCAAATGTCTTAAAAAGTACTTATTACATAATATACTTTAAGTGTGCAGAAATAGTGCTGAAGTCAAACTTATATATGCGGCTTTTTGATTGAGCTAAAGTGAAGTGATTTAGAGTATCCTTCAGGTTTAAAGTGACATTTTAAGGAAGGCCTAATATTCAGAAATGTGCATTGAGGATAAGTAAGATTACAATTGTTAATAAATAATATATAAATATCCTGTCATTATATATTTTAATTCATTTAAACCATTCAGAATTAAATAAGTATATTTTAAATAAATATTTGTATTTATTTTGCTGTAAATGTGAAGGACTTTTTAAATGATTTTCATGGTTTAAAATAGACACATGTGTAAAACTTAGAGGCCTGCAAAATAAAAGTTTGTGTGTTGAGCTCATATTTGCATAAGGAGAGTGTGTTTTGGGCCTGTCATAAATAGATAACTATTACTCATATCTAGTGCTTTCAGTTGGAGATGCGGTGTAACTTAAAGGTATAGGATATGAAACACATGAAACCCACCCGGATCATATATCCTGTTTATCATATATACAATAGTCAAAGATAAGTAAAAGTTACATTTGTCTCAGAAGTGAAATTAGAAGGGAAAGATGACATTTGAATGTCTGAAACAGAATCAAAGAATGTAGAGATTGATTCATTGGGGTCAGCCAGTTGTTTCTATAAAACACTTATAACAACGCTAGCACTTTTTATCTTGTCATTTATGAGACTTTTTTATTATGCTTCTTTAGCCACGCTCCTCCCTTCATTTGCAGAGGAACGACGAAGAATCTTGTTTTCTGTGTGTGTGTGTGTGTGTGTGTGTGTGTGCGTGCGTGCGTGCGTGCGTGCGTGCGTGCGTGCGTGCGTGTGTGCGTGTGCGTGTGTGTGTGTGTGCGTGTGTTTGGCAGGTATAGAAGGCTGTGAGCGCAGGCTGTCGGAGAGCAATCCTGATTACACACCGCCATTCATCAAAGTGTCGCACTGCTGACAGCTGCTAATAAATATACTGCCAGAGGAACCCCCCCACACACACGCATACACACACCCCTCTCAGCTCACACCCCACCTCTGACACTGATGCTGAGGTCCACATCACCAGAGCAAAACTGCAAACCTCATTTGCTAATTGCCACTTTCTCCATCAATCTGGCTTCTGTCACATGACAAGTCAATGGGACAAATGAAATAAATATGTGTGTGCAGTAGAAAAAGCATGTTTGGATGTTTTCTCCTATGCACCTTCATTCGGGGCTTATGAACACCGGAAAAGACCGGAGGAGAAATAAGATCTGAAGTGAGCGAAATTTAGAGTTACACCAAAGCTTATTGTGTTGAAGCATGTTCATAAAAGAGCATTATTCACGATATTTAGTCTTTCTTCAGTAAAACACAAAAAAGTATATTTTGAGTAGCCTTTAGTTTAAATCACACCTTAAGCTGGGTACAGGTGGCACTTGAGGCATTTACTCCTTCATGGTCATGTTCAGTAGATAGCAGGTCAGTTGACTGGTGTCTCAGGGTTAAATGTTCTTAAATGAGGTCATGACCCCGGAGGTGATCCAACATTTTTTATATTTTATCAAAAAAGCACTGCAGGTTTCAATTCATTATTGTAATAAGGCTCCTGAGATTAACCTTAACTGAATCATTTCATTTCTCTCCTCTTTCCAAACATAAATATAGAGCAATTAACATAATAAAATCTCTTGTAAATAATAAATAAATTGGTTTATGCTACAACAACAATCTATTTACATCTCATGTACTTAAAATAATAAAAATACACATTGTGTGTGATATGTAGCATTTTACAATTGTGTATATACAGTCACAAGAAATGGGCATTTCTGGATAGTGGTACTCCAAAAAGTTATTTATAATTTGATATAGTCAATTAATGTGTTAATGATAATGTTCACGTTTTAGTGTGTGTACTAGTCACCATCTGTTTGTTTATGTTTTAAAGCATGACAATGGCAAGTTCAGTTTTAACACCAAGAATTTACAAAATTTCTTAATTTCTTTCATAAATTTTTAAAAACATTGGGGGCTATAGGCCCATATAAACTGCCCTAGAGACGCAGCTGGTCTATCATGTACATAAGACCACAAACTTTAACTTAATGTGTAAGTAAAAAGGATCAGTTCAGATATAATGTAAAGTAATGGGCACAGTCATTATCAATGATTTTAGGTTGATAAACAGGAATATGTTCATAGTTCACTTGACAGGTGCATAAAGCGTCTCCCTCCCCCCTGCAGGGAGATGAATGAAATGTGTGATGTTGGCGTGGTGGTGATCTAATGGGTTGTGTGTGAGTGTCTGCTTGCGTGCGTCCGTGCGTTTGTGTTATTCATGCCAGTTTGGTGGTCACACTGTGCAACAGATGGCAGTGAGGATGATGCGGCTGAGGGGCTCCACAGCTGCTCTCACAGTCAGCCCAGTAGTGCCCCCTATTGCCTGACACACCCATACATGTGCTGCCATACCTGTGATGTCCTTTAAAAATACTTCCCAGGGATCCTTGGACATAAGATGGACCAGGAGTAGATAAACACTGCAGCCCTAAAAACCTCCTCCAAAAAATACTTCAACTTTGGCATAACCAAATTTGCTGTATTCTTTTTTATTATTATTTAGTTTGATAAGAAATGTCAAGGGATGAACAATGAAAACACAAATAAGTAGTGGATGAATTAAATTATCTCATTGGTCCTTATTATGCCATGACATGGAAAAGCAATGAAATGTAAAACAAGTAAAGTAATAATAATTTACAATAAAATACACATTTGTGTTTGTCCCTCTAAGGCTCACTTGTATTGGCATGTAGTACAACAATTGTAGTGTCATAACATAAACAAAGAAAATCCTGCATGAATTGGACATTAAACCATCGGTTTGTAAAAAGGAAGACAACAGCATTAATTGAAAGAAGCATTCATTTTTTATTATGTGTAGTAAATTTATTTTGCACTCTGAAGTGAGACTGTGGCACAATATTCTTTTGAAAGTTTGAAGGGGGCATGACTAAAATAAGTTTCCGAACCAAGAATAAGAGTAAAGTAAGAGGAGATGGGAAGGGGGATGGATGCCAGAAAAAAATATAAGACTCTTAACTAAAAGTTAAGCTCATTTGGAACCTTATTCATTAGGAGAAAAAAATACAGAAAAGATGCCAAGTCCTCCTCTACTTTTTTAAATAACTAAACTGTTGAATGGTTGAAGTTTGTTAATGACACGTGGCTTGTACCCATGGAGAATGGTGGCGGCCGCTGGCGATGCCTTTACATCAGATGTTCCCTCGAACAGGAGCAGCTGTGTTCTCCGAGTGCTGCCGGGATCAGGGCCGTCCGCGCTGTTAATTAGGATGGTGTGATTAATGAAGGAAAGGTGGATTTGAGCCGGCTTTGGAGCGGGTACAGGGTTCAGGGGGATGGGGAGTAGGCACTGATGGTCCACTAGCGCTTACTCCCTGAGGCCTGAATGAACACATTTGAGAGATTGTGTGACAGACGGATCTGACAGGCTTCGGCACTCTAGTATCTTGGAGTTGAAAAAGTGTATCATCAATCTCCTTATGGTTTTTCCTTGATTATCCCGTGGCCAATTCATACCTGATATGATAAAAGATAGAGACATTACACATCGAAGCTGCCGTGCCAAAAGCCTAAAGGTCACCCGTCTGATGTAGCACGGAAAAAAAGCAATGCTGAAAAGTTTGGAAACAAGATGAATAATCTTTTCAATATATTTTATCACTACAAGTAATACTCTCAATTCAAATCTTGTGTGAGAATCTTAATATTGAGAACAGCTCCATGTAAATGGCAGCCACAGCCCTGCTGTCTTCACACACACCATGAGCATGTCAGTGTGTTCCATTGCATTGCGAGAAAAAGTCTCTTTGTCTATGAGATAAGCCAGTGCTTTATTGAAATGTAAGAAGTCCCATTGTAACAAACTTCCCTCGAGGGATGCAGTGTGTAAACACGAGTCATTTGGCAGATGCGTGCTGAGTAAATTGGCATCGCTTTCCCCTGGTGAAGACACACACACTATTATCTGGATTGAGACTAATCGCGTGTCGCATCCCATATGATGAGCAATTAATTTGCACAGAATCAAATGACGCGCCAGCAGAGGAAAAAACACGGCACTGTGGAAATAAAGAAGACTAAGTGATGGAAAAAGAATTAGACTGAAATGGTCATCTTCTAATAAAACAGTTGTTCAACTGCTAGGATAAATCAAATTATTGCTTTGCTGTTATGCATGGTCAATTTGATGGTCAAAAAAAGCTTAATTTTTAATCAGGAGTAAATGCCACAAGCCTTAAATTCAAGTTTTATAATGTATGCACACTGGCTTAACTAAAACTATTTCAGATTCAGCAGGATCATTCAAGTAATTTGTTCAAATTAAAGGGTTTCAAAAAAGAAGTTTTAAGTGACAGTAAAACGTTCTAACTCTCTACGAATGGATCTGTTGTACCATCAGAGCTTGAAGGATTACATGTTTATTACAAGTACGCTGTAATGTCTATAGCTGACAAATGAATCTTGTGACCTTTTATATCAGACAAGCTGTATTATTGTAGAGATAACACTGATTCTGAAGATGAATTAGATTTGAACAACTAAATGTTCCACAAACAAAACCACTTCTTTCACCCAGTTATAAATCAAAACAGACTTTACACACTGTAGAAGAGAAAGGAATGGTCCTAGTAAAGATTGTTTACACTTCCTGAGAACAAACATTTTGAACAAGATGCCAAATTTTTCTAATGCCAAGGTGGTAACTTACTGTATGCATTATTGTCTCATCCACCGTTTGTCACCTTTGAATTCTGCAGATATAAGACTGGCACATCTTTAACAGTCCTGACTATGTAGAAAGCCTTTAAGCCAATGTCTGGTCATATTTTCAGTAAAGCATTTTGTAAAGCATTTTGACATTTTAGAAAAACTCCTAAGGGTCAATGTCTGAATGTGTATGGATGCTTCCGTTGTTTACCTCACTGGCAATTTGCTTTTAATTAAAGCATGTGTTAAATTACTAAGCAGAAGCTTTCTTGCAGTGAGGACAGGGAGCAAACAAGGCCAGGTCATGGATTTGATCCCTGGGTTTGCACAATAAGAAAAACAATTAGAAACAAATGTTTCATGTAATACAATGTGAGCTTTAGATAAAAGTGTCTGCATATATGTAAATTAAAGAATTATGGTGTGTGAGAATAGCTTAAATCTCCGAGGTGAATTTATGGTTTTGGATTGTTGCAAATCAGCTTTACAGAAATGCATTGCTATTGTGCCAGACACAATTAAATGAATAAGATAAGAGAAATTCTGAAATAAACTAAATAAGTTGGAAGAGTTTGCTTTTGAAGACGTATACATATACATATATTATTTGTGTATTTACCTATCAATGACCATAAGCATATACAGCATCTAGCATGTGTCAGATGTGTCTTACACTTGCAGTTTTAATGTAAATCTCTGAAGCCAGCACAGGTACACAACAGTTCTTCACCATATGTGAGAGCAGCTTGGTCTCTTGTCTTTGTGATGCTTTATTGCATAATGTGGTACAAGCAGAGACACATCCCTGCCGTCCCAATCGTGTTCAGATGTTTCAGATCTTCATACATCAGCAAGATCACACATATGCGTGTGTTTCCCACCGCTCAGGTTCTGTCCACCTGCGTGTGGTATCTTAAATACTGTGCTTTTTTCTAAGACACCCGCAGTGCAACATATTTGGCTGTCTGGTTTGGCATGGTCTGCATTTTGGATGAATGTTGATGTGTCTTGTAAACAGCGTGTTTGTGGGAGGCACAGGGCATCACAGTTCACTTTAATTGTGACTACTGGGCTTTGTTTGCGTGAGCCCCTTCTGCTCATATCATTAGCTAATTTGCTGTGTTTGGTCTCATATGATTTCACTGGCACCAGGAAATCTGAGTGAATCATCCAGATCACAGACACACAGTGCTGGGTCCAGCTTTGAGCTTACATCTCTTTACATCTGGTGTTATGTGATGAAAAAGATTCATAATTCTTATTCTTAATACATATATATATTATATGATAATAAGTTCTACAAAAGTGCTTTTTCACTGTGCTGTATTTCAAAATACATTTTCTTAGAAAAAACAATACTTAAGTAAATTCATTTAACTTGAGCCAAATTCATTATTTCACCATCTAATTGATCCAATAAATTAATTTGGTATAAATACGGCATTTAATTACATTTGAATTACAGAACAATTTCAGCCATGACATGACAAAGAGTATTTGTAATTCAGAAGTAAAAACTGTACTTGTAATAAATACATGTTAATTTATTAGAAAATTATATATTGTACTGTGTGTCAATTTTAGATAAAAAGTAAAAGTTTAAACCAAAAAAAAACATTATTTAAAAAATCTATCCGTAATGATTATTTTGTATTGTTGCAAGGTGTTACATTTAAACTTCTGTTACTTTTGCTGTGATCATGTAAGAACATTATATACTTTCAACTAACAGGTGTGTATGTGTCTTATGAAAATAAAACTGGAATGTTTTTAAAAAAATTGGAATTAAAAAGTGGCACTGTGTGCCACTCATCCCTCCACTGCAGAGGATCTCTCTTAATAAATGCAGACAGCAATATTACAGAGATCAGATGAGAGCATCCAAGTGGCTTTGCCCATACGCTAGAAGAACGACAGAGAAAAGACAGAACAACACATCAGGTGATTTAAACAACACACACACACACACACACACACACACACACACACACACACACACACACACACACACACACACACACACACACACACACACACACACACACATGCTTGTGAAGCGTGTGAATGCACTGCATCGATAACAGATATAACAGTTCTGATACATTAAAACATTTCAATTAAATGAAAAGAAAAAAATTGTTTTTTTGACATTTTAAATGTGAATGTAGCTTGTGATTGAATAGTTTATAAGGGTAAATTATTTTGTACTCTTAAAAAAACCTTTTTAAGAACTTTTCATTTAAAACTTTGAATTTCACCAAATCAATGAATATGGTGAGCAGAAGTGATGAAGATGAGTTAAGTAATATGTTTCATGTTTACTCATTTATATAACAGATCTGGGGGTGTGTAAAAGCTTAATGCTAGATTATATAACAATGCTGGATTTCTCTGTTAATATCATCATTCCGTAAACACACACACCATCACATACACGCAAACACACACAATCAGTCAGTCACACACATAAAAGCTTTTGGCTCTGTACTGCAAACAATATATTGTTAAATTGTATGGGTTTTAATTGTGTCAGTATAAGACATACCCTTTCGATATGTGATTAAATTACATTGATATTGTATCACACAATTTAGATCTTGAATAAAATGATTAACCAAACTCTTTAAACATTTAAATATCTAGCTAGTACATTCTAAATAAATTTACAGACACAGAGACTAAATTATTTTTTTTTACTAATTATTTGCTCAAAATATGTAAATGAATTAATTAGATTATTTGCCTGCATGTAACAGTATTTAAACAATGCTATTTATGTTATAACAGAAGAGTCTTTGTAAAATCTCGAGTCGGATGGTGGAAATGAATTCCTCTCATGGAAATCATGCTGTTTATCAATAATTCATCTTCTCCTGCAGGACTTGCTTCATGTAAAACATAACATACACACACACACACACACACACACACACACACACACACACACACACACACACACACACACACACACACACACACACACATACACACACACACACACACACACACACACACTCACTCAAACAATGGGTATAAGTGATTGTGTCAGTTGTGCTTTAATGTTCAAGAAAAAGTATTCCAACACACTTTAAATAGAGCAATACAATCTATTTGACTGTGACCTCACTTTTTATTTTCTACTCTTCAAGAACATGCAAGTAAATATGTGTAATATAAGTTTGTTTGGTCTATTTTATGTTAATTTCCAAATGTGATTTGTAAAATCCTTTACATTTATTTTAGTTATTTTTTACATGGTTGTAATTCATCTGATAAAATTTCACATTATTTCTGTCACTTCTCTCAAAAAACATCTACATGCTCAATAAATGTTACTTTAACAATACGACCATGTGGTTCATAACACAACAATCTTGAGGCTTTGATATTGTATATTATCTATTTAGTATTGTTTTCAGTCTCTTTGTCTTTAATATCATACACATGTGAGATGTGTCAGAGAGCTGATAAAATCAAGCTGTTTATTTAAATGCAAACACAATGAACCTTCAAAAGCATTGTGAAGGTGCATCAGATGCATCTTCTCCAAAGGTTGCCTTGATAAAAAACAAGTGTTTTTTTTGTGTATTACATTTACTGTTTACTTTAAAAGACACATAAGTGTGTTTATGACAAAGAAATAAGGTTGAATCATAACACAGGCAGTTAAATTAAGAGAGCTTGGGACACAACTTCTGATTGTGTAGAACAGCCTTCTGTCTCCCCCTAGTGCCACATCTGACATCTAGGAAACTGTAAAACTTTAAACTCAACTCAACATAACTGAATTAATTTCTAAATAAATCTTAATGAAGAGCTTCTCTCTTATGTCAGTAAATAATCTATAGAATTACACAGAAGAAGCTACGCTTAACTATTTATTTATAGTACCCAAAGTTTTATTTGAATAAATGTTTGCAGTGGTACGAGACACACAGAAATTCTAAGAGGTGAAGCTACTTTTGATGTCCGACAAGGAGGAAGCGGTAATTGAACAGCATCTGATGTATAGAGTAATGGGGAAGCTGCAGATGTGTGGGCTAGACTTTGAAGTCACGGCAAGATCATGAGACATCATCGGGCCTGTGAACCCACTGACATTTTAGCATCAAAACCCCTCTGCACTCCCCAGCTATTAACATCTCCATCACCTCTGATATCGTTTCTAATTATCCTGAGTTATGATGTGAAAAGAAAAAACACTTTCTGCAAATCTTGCAGGTCCTAATTTGGAGTGGTGGGAGTTAACGCACCTGCCATATTATTGCTGACAGCGTGATTTGAGCGAGGGGGTTGTTTTGTTGAGAACGCTCCAGAGAACTTTGAGAGTTGCCAATACAGCCGCTGCCGCACCACGTGAAAATGTTGACTGCTGGATGATTGATGGTAGTTATTTGTGGCTTCCTAACCCTCATCGCTTCCCCACTACATCTACCCATCCCTGCCTACATCTCCTGCTCCTGTTTTCCGAGGTTTCCGGCTCGGAGGCAGTGAAAGGGTGATTAATAATGTGTAATGCCGTGTGAGTTGCCCCCGTGACATTTGGGGAGGGCGTCACACAGCTGCCGAATCGGCCAATGAGGAAAGAGCGCGACAAAAAGTCCTCGGCCATGAGGGAAATGAGCCTATCCCAAACAAAACTTCTGTCATCATACTCCACAATTGAATCAGAATCATGATGTCAGAGATGTGTCGACCGGATGGGTTAGGGATGCATTTGCAGGCAAACGTTTCTTTTCATCACTGGTGTTCTGTTGGCAAGTTTTTGACAGGTTACCAGTTAACCCCATCATAAAAAACAAAGGTCTAATGTATTTTTCAACGCTAATTCTCAATGGCGTAAATAAACCACATCACAAGACATACTACAATGGTATTGTTTAAAATCTATGAACGTGTGGAGATCGGCTTAGCTGTTACAAATTCTTCAAATAAATTTTTCACTACAGATCCTAATGCAATACTCAATTCATAGTTAAAGTTTATTTCTTACTAAACATTTTGTCTTGTTCTGGGTACATATTTAAAACTCGGCAAGGAAAAATAAACTTATAAAGAGTAATATTACATTTCTTTTATAATAAGTATAGTTTAACTGTGTTAACATCTTTACTAAGATGTCGTTCAAGAATTGCTTAACATAAAATTAAGTCAACGTTTGAATTTTTAAATAATAACATAGTAAACTATTGTCTGCATAAATCTTATACATTTTTTATTGTCACTTTGGACTGTATGTTGAAAATATCAGCATTATTTACGAAAGTATTTACAAAAGCATTAAAAGGGGTCAGCCGTGGTCTGGTGGTTAAAAAGTTGGACTTGTAAACCATAGGTTGCTTGTTCAAATCTCAGGCCCAGCAGGCAGGGACTGATGTGTCATTAAGCAAGACATCTTACCCCCATGTAGTCTGTGGTGATTATTGACTAATGCATAATACTGTGAGTAGCTTAGATAAAAGTGTCTGAGAAATGAATAAGTAAATAAATAAAATAAATAAATACATTTAAAGTGTACGTGAGGTATACCCGTTATCGTTACAGTTCAGCAAAGTACATATCAGCACTGACAGATGAGTGGTTTCAGTTCAGCAGACTTTAAGTAGACTTAAAATAAAGGACATTTCAACATAAAGGCCATTTTTCAAATCGTCGGTTTTAGTGATTTAATAGAAATAACTCCATGTAGAAATAATGATTCATCTTTATATGGGCTCACTTGTACAAGTTATGAAAATAAGTCAGTGGGTCAGTTGTGGTTTGGTGGTTAGAGAGTTGGACTTGTAAGCTGAAGGTTGCTAGTTTGATTCTCAGAGTCAGCTGGCAATGACTGAAGTTTGCTCTGCAGTTATAGATGTTGACTGCACAATACTTGTAAGTGGCTTTAGATAAAAAAACATCTGCCATATATATAAATATAGTCAAATATAATACAAATGAGGTAAATATGAAAATGCCATGCTGGATAGAAGTGTGTGTGACGTGACATGTTGCCAAGTATGGTGTTCCATACTTGGAATTTGTGCTCTACATTTAATTCAACACAGTGTTCCGAGTCTCTTACCAGCAACCTTCGGATCATGAGTGCAAGACTCGAACCACCAGGCCACGGCTGCCCCCAGTGTGTGTGTGTGTGTGTGTGTGTGTGTGTGTGTGTGTGTGTGTGTGTGTGTGTGTGTGTGTGTGTGTGTGTGTGTGTGTGTGTGTGTGTGCGTGTGCGTGTGCGAGTGCGTAATGGTGAGGGAGAGTGTGTGTTTCATTAAATGGTCAATATATCTTGTGTTTTCTGGATCATTTAAGCCACATTACAGTGCAGTGAAACTCTTTTAATTTCTAAAGTGCCTTTCAACATCTTTACCTTCAGGCTGCAGGAGAAAACAGAGAGGCACACACACAAAGATGATACACAAAGTATTAAGAGAAAGTATAATTGTTCAAATGTGCCATAGTAAAATGTGTATTATGTGAATGGTGTTTATTCTTGCTAAATGTGATGCTGGATGTGCCATGAATGCAGAGCGTTGCCAGGTGGTTTCCAGGGGGTTTGGGGTGGTTGCAAATAATGCATGACGAATGACGCACCACATAGGCTCTAACCTAAAGCTAAAATAAGAACAATATCAGAGCAGTATATTAACCAATGTCCCAGTGTACAGTTGGAAGTTTAAGTTTGAGGTTTCTGGGCCTGTCAGGTAGCAGGAAATTGAACACAAAACACTTTTGGGGAGATTGAAAGGGCTTGAGACCTGCAAAGAAATCAGCAAATGACAAGTGAGGGTGTACAGCATGAGGACAGGTGGGTGTGTCTGTTAGGGGTAATGCATCAAACATGAACCGCCATCTCTTTCTGTAATGTTACACTTAGTGTTCAATGAGCTCTGCTGGAAATTTAATACATCAGCGCTTCATCTGACACAATGAAATGAACAGACCCAGTGAGATCTTTATCATATTTCAATATTTCAATCATAGACAGCATTGAGTTAAAACAAACGGCAAAGTAGTCTCAAACCAGGAAAGGCAAGGATCTCAACATAAACTACACGTTTTCATATATACAGGTTTTTATGATCATGAAGATATGACAAAAACTTTGTTTGTGTCTGCAGTTGTTTGTCAGTTAAAAATAGAAAATAAAAAACTGATTCCTGATTCTTCGAATACATTATTGTATTTTTTGGGTTTACTTGTGTGGATGCAAATGCTTTGTGTCTCATGTGCAGTTCTCTGAAAACACCAACTTATTGTGTAAAGAACAGAGAGAAGTGAAATCATCCATCATCAAGCAGTAAAAAGAGCCTGCAGCTCAGAAACTGCAGTCATTCAGAGGAAAATATTTGCACGGGCCTGCTGGGCCTTTCTCATATGTAAAGAAATCATAAATGTTTCAAAAATGTTCTCTTTTTATTAGATGAATGGCACCATTAAATAACATTATATAATGTGAAAATGCTCCATTAATTTTCCCCAAAACAGACACAAATATGCTTCAGCGGCTGGTATCTCGTGTCTCAATCTCGGTTGAGTCCCACAGGGCCACATTTCGCAGCCATTCTATCCATCCCATTATGCAAATAGACACAATTGAGAAGTGAAAGATCTATAAAGGTCTGTTTGGGGCTCATCACGTTGAAATGTGAAAATAAATGACTTTCTAATTGTTTAGCCTGACACCGAGAAACAGACTAATCGAGCAAATAGCCCAGCGGTGGCCATTGTAAAATTGTGAAAAATTATTAATAACGTCACGATAATCTTTGTGTGTGTGTGTGTGTGTGTGTGTGTGTGTGTGTGTGTGTGTGTGTGTGTGTGTGTGTGTGTGTGTGTGTGTGTGTGTGTGTGTGTGTGTGTGTGTGTGTGTGTGTGTGTGTGTGTGTGTTTGTGGGTGCGTGGGTGCGTGCGTGCGTGCGTGCTTGTGTGTTTCTGTGTGCACACGTTAAAACAAAGGCCATAAGGCTTTTAATACACATTACAGAAAAGGAAAGTTATTACTTTTTTTTAAAAACATCATTAATACATCCATGTCCATTCAATAAATCGATAATTTATTCATTTATGGTCATTGGCTCAACATTTAGAATTTCACATACTGTAAATGTAAACAACAGAACTCATCCTGTCTACGGCCCCGCTTCCCGTCCCGAGGCAACCCCTAACCTTTCCGAAAGCCCAAACACACACTCTCACTATGATGAATGATTTTCAAAGGTTTGCCAATTCATCAATGCAGATGTGTGTAGAAATTTCATTTCTTGTGTACTAGCGGCACAGGAATAGCTAATTAATCCATGCATGTTGTACGTGGAGGCGTGTCGTGTTTGCTGTTTATTTTTACGCATGCAGAAGCGGCCTTTTTTCTCCTTCACTTGCAGAGCAGGTGATTAATTTGAATACAGCGGGAGGAGATTTTGACCCTAAACAGCAAAGTCTTGTTGAGGTTCTGATTTATTTTGGGAAGGTGACAATGGCATTAATTACGCCGCCGCAGGTGTAAGCCTTAATTTTTCTTCCCGGTCCCAGCCTCCGTGTGCAAGACGAGACAACAACAGCAGCGGCACGGTAACAGACCCACTGCACATTTCTGGGTGGTTTAAGAGCTTATCATAGCTGAAGAGCACATACATACTTCAAGTCCTCTGTGACCCTATAAAGAAATAAATATGCCTTTGTCATTTGAGCGGGTGTTTTAGCAACATCAAATTCACACAATTCAGGCACATCGATTTATGAACTCTTGCTTCCCTTAGACATGTGATATGACAAATGTCAAAAAACAGTTTATTCAAGCCTCAGCAATGAACTCTTATATTTTACAAACACATATTTCTGACATTAATTTTATTGACACACGAATATTTGTAGTTTTATGAAGATGTCTGTCATCACTGTACATGATGACATGTACAGATGCTTTATCAAATGTTTTGATCAGTTAAGGTACATTTTCTCAATAAACCATTTGAATAAAGACATAAAAGGATATCAAACTTCTCAGAGAATTTCTTAGTTTTTCTATAAAGCGCTTTAGGTTTAACTTAGCGTATTAGTTATTTTTGTTATAAATTATGTTGCTGAGGTTTAACCCAAACCTGCACACATCTTTTCTTGTGAGTGATGATTAAGGAAATTAAATACTGTGAATGCACACAACTCATCAAACGGCATGCTGATTTAAAGCAATAGTAAAAACTCACCCTATGATGATGTAACTTCAGAAGTTCTGAATGGTTTGTAACTTAAAAAAGTCAAAATTGTCTGGTGGGAGAAAAAGTTCATTTTAAACCCTGAACACAGCTCATTATATATAAAATGTTGTCTGTTGGTGATGTGAAAAGGCACGCATGTGTGTGTGTTCTTTTGACAGTACTTACCCTGGGATTTTAGTGCGATGCTCTCATTCACAGACACTGGTAATAAATTATCACTTCAGTGTTCTTGTATAAGCAGCTGACAGTGACATTCGAGACGGAGTACGTTCTCCTTTTTGTAAGTGTTCATACTTTTGGCCATTACATATTTCGCTCTGAGACATGTTTGAAACGTAAAGTTTTTCTCAAAATCTCGACTCAGGGTTCTCTGATGCCGAGCTGACAGAACCCTCTGGAGAACCCTTGTTCAGGTAGATCTCAAGTGACTTTAACATTTTCCAAGAGCTTTTTGTTCATAATGGTGATGCTGACACTTCTATCAAGAATGTTGCCTTGAGTTTTCTCCATAGGCTTGTGTTCGAATGGCATGTGAAGAACTGGTAACAGTGCCGCAAGATTCCTTTCATTTTTACAGGATCTTCATGGTTATCACCAGCAACTTCTCATGCCATAACTTTTATTCAATAAAGCCAAGAATACTTTTTTGTTTCGATGACAGCGGTGCAAGGATAGTACCACATTACCACAGTTTAACCTCCTTCGTTTCTTCAGCAATGGTCCTCTTGAAACTGAGATCTCAAACATTAAATTCTTTTAACCAACAAACTTGAGAAATGCAGTTTCTTGATATAATTAAACGATGTTTCACTTCAGAGTTCCATTCTTAAGGAGCACACACGATTACATTTCTTTTTCTTGGCACTACACACACATGCCGCGTCTCATTATGGGGTGAATTAGCGCCCTGTGTTGCCCTGATTACCCCCCCGGTGAGCGGACACACAGAGCGGCACCCCCACCAGCCTGTCCTGTTCCTCCTTTCCCCCGGTGTTGTCTCTTCATTCATCTGACAGCTCCCTCATTTCTCGATTACAAATTGCCGCCGGCTTCCCTCGGCATGCATCACGGCGCGAGTAGCGAGCCTCAATAGCACTGCTCGGGCCTGTTCATTTATTACCGAGTTTGTTTGCACTCTTATCTGCGGCCTTGCCTGGCCAGGCCATCCATCACACACACACACACACGTGCGCGCTCACACACACCTGCCTGCTTTCAGTCCAACCCCCAACACCATCTCTTTCTCTCTCACATCTCAGTGTCTTTCTGCATTACACAGCCATCTGTCTGCCTTCATGACTCCACCTCCTGAATTCTCATGCTTTTGTTTCCATTTTTTGAGATCTGATATGTTTGTTTCCTCTTCTTCAGTTAAGTGAATCTCAACAGGATACTACAGCTCCTACAGAAACATCTTCGAGAGATGAAATTAAGGTTTAAAATGTATATTTTAAAACAGATTATATGGGCTGAAAGAAGACACATAGTCCAATAACACACTGAATATATATTCATGTTTGATTTTATATTCTTGTTGTCTTTTCTTTACTATCATATTCACTTTAACTGTACAAATTTAAATAAAATAACAGCAAATTTCAATTCTCTGTGTTTTGTAATAATTGTTATGTTCTTTTGTAATAATTATAAATGAAACGATAAATGAAATTCTGAATGAAAAAAATTAAAATATGTACGTGGTGAAGGTAAACTGTAAAACACACATTCTGAAAAGAAAAAACACATATCTATAGGGTATGACCAAAATTGAATGTATTTAACCTTGACAATGTTTTAAAAATTATTTGATATATTAATAATTTCATGGACTATACATTACAATAAAGTGAAGAAGAATGAAAACCTTTTCAATATCTTTCCACTGCACGGATATTCTGATAATCTAAATATATTTATTAAAATGTGGATTACATTTCTTTGTGGATAAGGCTGTTCTACATAAGGCTGTAAGGATCTTCTCCCTTCTGTGTGGATCAATGTTCATTTTCTCTCTCTACATAGCCATGTGCTCTCTTTTTTCTCTGAGCCAGTTGTTTCTATTTAACCCGTCAAAAGTACTTAGAAAAATAACCATCCTTGTGAAATTTGGCTATAAATTAAAAAAGTAATTTAATCTCAACAGGTTCATTTTATAATCCTTATTCTATTAATTTTTTACTTTTGTGACAGTGAGAATGAAATGTTTTTTTTTTGATAATATAACAAGCACACATCTGAGTCACACTCATAGTATCGTCTCCATATGTGTTCATAGATTCCCTGTGATCATCCTCACTCATCTGTACACATAACTTCATCTCCATCAATAACTGAAAGTGTGGTGTGGAATCATGCTTAATGAACTGTGTTCAGCAATTTCAATTTCATCTACAATCTGCTCATCACTTTGTCCATTTTATTGACTGTTTAATCAAAAAAAATCTGTACCAATCTGAGCAAATGCTGCTAATGACTCTGTCAACTCTGCAACTCTTCTCTAAATATACAAACCACAGTGATGTACAGATTGCATGAAGTGAATTATGGCACCCTGGGAGCAGTTTTTCGATGCTTTGCTCAAGGGCACCAAAGTCGTGATGTTGCCGAACTGGGACTTCATCAACCATAGGTTTAGGAGTCAAATTCTCAAACTACTAGGCCATGACTTCCCCTAAAGTAAAGGGAAGTAATTTCATTATGTTCGTCCCTGTTCATTCCCCAAATAACCAGGGGCTGTAACAGTACTTCAAGATATCACGAAGAAGAGAATTTAGAAGAGATTGAGGTCAAGTCCTAGTAACGTTTGAGTTTATTCTATATGGTAGGTGAACATTAGTGTAAGTCACCTCAGTATGTCAGTTTTATTCATTATATCTTGATTAACTGGCAACGCACTACAATGGAAGGAGTCCATCCAGTCTTAACAATTAACACTTGTCTGCAAAGGGATAACCATTGCTTGTTGATGTCTCTCTGTAAACATCTGCTGATTATTTATTTTCCCAGCTCTCAATGACTCTGGGTGAACCGGCAAAGATTTCATCTCTGGCTCTCTTTGCTGCCTGCTACATACATGACAGAAAGATCTTCCCTCTGGAGCTGAATTCTGATTGATCTTAGGATGTTGTATTAGCATGAGAAAACATCAGTTTAATGAATGTTTTGAAGAAAACATCCATATGTTAGTCATCATGGGGCTCTTGAATCATTCAATCTTGACCAGAAATCAGTTAGAGAACTGGTGATACAGTGTTTTCCAGTGTTTTCCTTCTTCAGAGAAGTTACAAGCCCACTGTGGGACTCTGTGCGACATATGTCATTGACCTCTTGAGAAAATATCTGACAATATTCTCCAAATGTATTTCCAGGTCCAAGACATCTTCAGTCCGGTCAGGGTGACCCAGGTATCACCTCATAAACCATGTGACGTTCAATGTACCTATAATAGGGTGAGCAGTGTCCTAAGGGAAAATTGCATACACTTACCACTTACCCTGAAGGAGTATATTTCTAAAGTGTTATAGCAAGACTTAAAAGTTTCGTTATTCATGGAACATTATATGGAACATTTGCATGGAGCTTGTATGTTTATGAAATTGGACATCAGGAAGAACCCCTCCTCCTTCCCTGGACATCGAAGATGTTACCATCTATTGTACATTTTGGACTCCCATCGCCGATGTGGACAACTGGCGAACTTGGTCAATTAGTAAGGATTCGATCCCGAAGAACAGCCCTGTGCAGTAGTGGTTTGTCCATAATACAAAATGATAGGTAAAGGCAATTCATTATTGAATTCAATTTATATAGTGTCTCTGCACATTTTCAATTTGTTTATGTCCTCTATGTTCACTTTAAATAGTGTCTGTGCGTTCATATTAAATCAAGTCAACGATATCGCTGTAAATGAAGTGACCCCAACTAAGCAAGCAAGAGGCAACAGCGGCAAGGAACTAAAAATCCATCGGTTTTGGGGGATAGGGGGATTGGGGAACAAACCTAGTTGGGGGCCAGTTCTCCTCTGACCACACGAATCCTTCAGTTCAAGTCCAGGCTGCCGCAGAATGGAGAAGATTCATCTGTGTTCCGTGGACTTATCCCGATGATCGTCAGAGGCAAGGTCTTCGCAAGGTGTCTCCGCAGATCTATTTCAATGTAGAATCAGCAATGCTCCTGTTTCCCCCAAGATGACATCCTCCTAGCAGCACCAACCAATGTCCCAGGTCGCTGGTAAACTAGTTTAAACCCTGTCTAGGAAATCACCTCTAAGACTAAAAAGTTAACCTGCCCTAGAACATGCGAAAAATATTTGTAAACCAAAAATGCCGTGAGAAAAGTGCTTTAAAACCTTGAATATATTAAAATAATATAAAGTTGTTAAGCACATTTATCAAATTAACTCAGTCTTGATATAAGTTTGCCATTACAGTGAATTTTTAGAACTGACTATTTACATGTTGTTTGAATAAATACAATTTTACATGAATAGTCCCTTCCTGAAACACTGGAAAGAACTAGTTTATTTAAGTTCACTGTGCACTGAAGTAACAGAAGTTGAGTCAGCTTAAAATATTGAGTCAACATATCACAATCATGTTTTGGAGTTAAATCAAGAAACAGAGAGTCCACCCAAGTGTTTATGTTTAAGTCATTAAACTGAACAAAAATATGTTTGTTATACATATGATATAAATAAAAAAAATTATTTATAATAAAGAACCAAATAGTTTTTGCTGAATATATAAATAAACATTGTCCATTAAAATGTATTTGTACCAAATTACATTTATGCATGCTTTCTGACTCTAATAAATTATCTCTTTTTAAAAGTTCATGTTAATATATACAGATTATGCTATGACATTATGCACCTACACCTGAACATGGAACATAAAAACCTCAATCGTGGTTACACCCAAATCAACAATTTATTTAAAATTCATGAACAATTAAAAAACATATATTATAACAGAAACAACAATATTAAAGAATACATAAAAGCAGAAAGAAAAAAAAGACTAATCCTTAAAAAAGAATAAAAAGGAAAAAAGACTGCAATGCCTTTTGGAATCTTTCAAACTCTTCAACATTGTTTCTTTAGAATACACTGTTTTGTAAGTATGTAACTTTTTGTATCATTTTGTATACAAACTTAATAATAAGAAATAACCTTTGGAAGAAACATGTTTGGGCTAATTTAGTTTATATTTACAAAAAAAATAATTTGACAAACCTCTATCCAAGTTAAGTAAAAAATTGTGTGTTTCACAATATTTTTAAGCTTATGTTTTACCTTCAAAAGTGCTAGAGATAAACTGATGGAGCATATCATCTCACACAGATGGAAAACAGAGGTAAAATCCATTAAAAATAGTGCTGTGCTTTATGACTGTCCGGGTTTCCAGAGCTTTCAGTGGAGTCCAGCGATCCGCTCGGACACTCAGCGAACAAGTGCCAATGGATGAATGATCTGCCTTCCAATTCACTTGTTATTGTGCTGTCCAGGTGACAAGTATACCTATAGAGTATTTATTTCAGGAATGTTTTCTTCCATTTTTTGTCATGATGAATGTTACTTTTATAAATCCGTCGGCGAGGCTTTAAACCATAAACAATATATCTTAGGGCTGAAGATTCCTTGTGCAGCACTCTTGAGGAACCTTGAGATTTCCTGCCTGTGATTTAATGGCTCATAATTCTTGAGAGGCAATCCTTCTTCCACTTTACTTTTCTCAGCCGCTATGATCCCCTCTGCTCACTGGATAGCCTGAAAACTAAGGGCCTTGGAAAAATATTCACACTCAATTTCTTAATACAGTTTTATAATTAATATTTATAGAAAACGTTAAAGTTTAGCAACATTTTTCTCAAATGTCAAACAAAAATATTGTTTCCAGTTGCATTTATGTGGGGGAACGTGAAAATAACAGGAAGAGATGCTGTGTATTTTTTCAGACTTTAAACACTGCAAAGAAAATAAGTTTATATGCACTTTTGAGTTGTACAACAGTAATATTTCTTGATACTGCTTTGGCTCAGCACGACCCTTTACTCACCATTCAAAATCTGAATAAAGTATGTTGTATTAACTATGTGGAAATGTGGCTAAACGTAGAAACATCACTCATTCATACACAAGAAGAGATAATCACATTGTGTTTGTGGGTAATGTGTGGAAATCATTAAGCTGATATCACTAATTGTGTTTTGGTTCTCTTTGTGTGTAATCCTAAGCCTTTCACTGCAGAAACCATAAATAATTCATGAATTAATTAAACTCTTCATAGGATTTCTCCACATTGAACCAGTAAGATAAACCATCCTATTTCTCACGTGTTGGCATTTCCCTTTCTTCTCTCTTTTTTCTTAATTGTGGTTTCCATGTTTTGTCGATAACTTTACAATGAATCAAGTTTATGGATTGTTACCTTCAATGGTATTTAATGTTTTTAAGGTGCTAATTTGCTCCAACAAGTAACTGCAAATTGTATTGCAACATATCTGAGTGTTTTTCAATAAGGACTGCCTCAAGGGTAAAATGGTAGACTTTGGCTCGTTAAAGATACCAGGGCAGGTTGTTGGTTTATAGTCAATGAAGCAGCATAGGTCTGAGGCCTAATACCTAAACATCGTGGATCCACAAAACAGACGTACAAATGTCCCTAAATGATCAAAAATCAACTTTCTGTAGTGTTATTGTGAGATGCATGATGATTGCTCTTAATTTACAATTACAATTTAAAAATTTTCATTTGGCTGACACTTTTATCCGAAGTGACTTACAGTATTATGCAGTAGTCAATCTTAACTGCAGAGCAAACTGGGGTAAGGTGTCTTGCTCCAGGACACTTCAGTTGCTACCTGACTGTAGTAGGAAATTCGGAAATCGAACCAGCAAACTTGTGATCACAAGTTTGACTTACAACTAGGCCACAACTGCCCCTTAAGCCAGGCCTGTAGGCATTCTTGGTCTAGTCAAGCCATTTTCAATGGCCTCCGCTTACTACAGCAGCTGAAGGAAATTGCGGCTGCTTCCATTTGCAACACAGGCTTGCATATCCATTTTCTTTTCCCACACAATCACAATGTTCTCTATACACAGCAAATCTGATGCCCATCCTATTAAATACAGTCACCTTGAAGCTGCCCCAGTGGCCGCTAAAATCTGAGAACAAATCCAGGTAAGTGAGAACAAAGACCTCTCATCTTACTTTTACAGCACCCAAAATAAGAACCCAGCCATCATTTTAGAAATTCTGAGTTTGTCCAAAATAGAAAATGACCATCTTTCTTTGATTAAAGAGCATCAACCACACTTCCTTTGTGATCATGCCTGCAAAAATTCCATTAAAATAAAAAAAATGATTTCAGTGATTATTTTTGCCTGTTTATCGAACTGTAATCACCTAGACTCGACAATCACAAATGAACTGCTTTACTGCCTCAAACACAGTTTTAAACCCAACACAAAATGTCCAATCTGTCAAGGTGCTTCCTTTTTTCCAAAGTTTTGTATTAGCCTCATTGGAGAAAAATGCCCCATAATTACCCTGTTCAGAGAATAAACAACATGATTTAACTTGACGGCATTCCCTCTCAACTACCATATAATTGATCATATTATTGATTGGTTTTAAAATTGACACCTGTCCATTCAAATCATTTATTCTGCCCACACTGGCACAGCGAAAGGCCAATTATTGCTCCAAAATGGTGAGCAAAACATTGTGTGTGTATGGTAATGTAGGCCTGAAAGCTAAAAGGTCTGTACCAAGACCACAAACCTGTCATTTTGATTTTCATTAATTCCCAAAACATCCCAGTTATAGCCAGGCACATGTAGGGTATCCATCCTACAATGAAATCTCTTGGCACTGTAAACCTGCATGCGTGTTAAACACTCTTCTTTCACCTTCTTTTCTCTTGCTCGCCCCCCACTATCAACCCCTCTAATGAACTGAAAGGTCAAAGCACTAATAAAACTATTAGCAGAAATGAAACTCCCCAATGTGTTAATGCACTTTTAATTCCTGTTAGCAAATTTCATCCCCCAGCAGTTTGCCACACACTAATGAGAAATAAAATACAGCGTGCGCAAAAGGGAAAGGGATTTCAGGCGCTGGTTGCAAGAGGGATAGTCCGATTACTCTCTTGCCGATGTTCTGGCGTGCTGTGACGTGGGATGTTATTCACGGGCTGAGGCCCTGTTCCAGCCTCCTGAATCTGTCAGGTTAATTAAAGAGCAAATCTCCATCTGTTCTCAGTCAAATCCTGATTCCTTAGACACTCATACACTGTATGTTTATATATATATATATATATATATATATATATATATATATATATATATATACAAAAAGTGGTGTAGGGGTGCCTTTATAAGTGGGCATACACTTAAGTTCATTTTAAGATTTTGTTAAAGCATCCATACATTAAATAAATGCCATTGTAACAACATCTCCTCTTGTAGAGACTTGTAGACAGATCACCCCAAAAAATTGCCAGAAGTATTTTTACTTATCGTCTGATTTTTGACTTCTTGTCATAAAGATTTTCATATGATTAAAGCTGTTTCAGCGGAGCAGATTTTGCAGTAAATACTGACTATAGGAAGAGAAAACTATACATAATTATGAATTGACATTTTTAGTCCACCCACACATTGAATTTAGACAACCATTCTCTCACCTCTTAGATCTTTGATTTAAAACTTTCTCTTTGTTTGGTTGTATAAACATTAAAGTTGGTGTCCTTAAAGAACTATTGGATTCAGTTGAAGATGACAAGCATTTTAAAAACTATATTGTTAAATAAAGCCTACAAATAACTGTCAGAATATTAAAATCAATAAGGCAACTGAGATGTATTTTATATTCACATCTTGGAACACAAATATAGAGAACTAATAGAAATGCATCCTCATAAGCACAAGTGGTCACTGAAAGGTTGAAAAACAACAGTCATTGAATCAATTAAAAACATTATTTCATTTTGTTATATTTAGTTGTCTGTTTAGAGCCGCAGAAGAACTTTGGAATGGGCAAATTGTAATTTTGAGCTCTGGCATAAGTTATTCAAAAGAATTTAGTTGCTGGTATTAAAAAAGGTGGTCACCTTGGATGACATCTTCACTTTAAACTGTAGTGGGACAGACAGCATAACAGTTGGCTTCCTCTCTGACTTGGGGTGGGGAAGGTCAGAAGGAGTGGGTGCTTGGCCATTGTTAGCTGAGCTGCCATCGATGTACCATCAATTTGGTAAGCTGCGACTGTAGCATTGCAGGCTTGTTTGTAATTCTATAAAGTAGTTTTCTTAATCATTCTAAGTTTTTACAATTATATAATAATGTCCAAATTTCCAAGCACAAACCAGGCAGTTGTCTAATCCAATTGCCTTATCTGATTTACAGTGACCTAAACCTGTGGTCTTTTTCATGAATCATATTTCAAGGTAATCCTGCGTCTTAATCCTCCTGCCTGCATAATTAAGTATTTTTACTGCATGTTTTGGTAAACATTTGCATTTACTTACATCATACAATTTGATTAGCAACAAGACAAGCGGGTAAACGTTTTATACTGGCATGTGTCCAGCACTACAGCACTGCCCTAAAATAATTAAATAAAGAGAGTTTTTAGAATATTAAAAAATGACCCTTGTGTCAATTGTAGTAAATGGCACAGATTCTAAAAGCAATAAAAGCACAGAGACTAAAAATAATAAAAGTAACGAAAATAAAAATCTATAGATTCAGTGGGAGGGCCAGACACACTCTATCATAAAACTCTGCCTTTTAATCAATAAAATGATAAAAGATATTTTAATACAAACCATGTGTCCTCGTTTGCGTATAGCTCTTCCAGTATACACCTAATCTTAAAGCAAGTGAGAGTGATGCATAATGCACTCCCAGTGCACCACTCATCCGTGGAAATTGCCAAAGCGGACAGTCAGCAGAAACTTAGACTTGCCAAGTGCTTTGAGCTAAAGCACGCGTGTGCCGCTAAATTAGATTATGACATTTATATGAAAGCAAATTGCATCCTGTGAACTCTAATAATAATGCCCCCGTTCCACATAGACACATCACCACCGCTGGCTAATAGAGCAAATATTGCAGGCTATTTGTCCAACACGCTAACATCCGCTGGCTTTGATGTTAGCGGTGAAATAACATTAGCATGTAATGGGATCCACACTCTCACGGAGCAATTGGACGGGGTTCAGGTCAATGAGCTGAAGATCTGAGGTGGATCAAGTTCCAGTTTACCGGGTTAAATGACTGTTGACATAGGCCGAGGAGACGGAACCGAGCCCGGGAGACTAGCCTAGCGCCACTCACTCGACCGCCGCCAGCAACGTTGCGGCCAGCCCGATCGTTTTGCTGGGTTTAAATGTGTGCATTAAGTGAAATTCATCTCCCGTCTACCCACTGAGGTGGACTGCTCACCGTCTGAGATATACGCAGCAGGTGTTTAGAAGGAACACAGCCGATAGCAACAAACAGCTTGGCCTGGCTGATGAAACCTTATTGAAATTACATTGAGGTCTACTTAAAAGCAAGGCCATTAAATAATAGGTTGCATCTGATCTGCCTAAAAGCATAGTTTCTTATCATAGATGGCATCATTTTTAAAATCAATTTTATGCAGTCCTTCTACCTGCATCCTGGTTTGGACTGAATCACTCGAGTTTTCAATAACTCAGGTGTCAGGTAATACAATACATTTTGATGGCGAGAACTAACAGCTTTGACCAGCTTTGACCTGGTATATTTATTCCCCAATTTCTTTCAAGCAGATATTTAAAATTTTCAATAAATTCAAAGTTTTGCTTTTAGTGAAATAGCTCAAAGGAGCAAACATGGCTGCTGATTTGCTTGATTTCCATAAAAACACCTTGGTAGTCAATGTTATTTGAAAGGTGACCCTTTTTTGCCATGTTGTAAATGCTATGCTAAGTACTTACACATTTTAGCACAGTGATCAAGTCACACAAATGGTGATGTGGGCTGAAACAAACATACTTAGTCTTACCAGTCTTTCTGTGATTAAAGAAGACACCAACGAATTGAAAATGAATGCACAGACACCATTAAACTGAACAGAGATAACATCCCCGAATTCATTAATGTATTAACTTTTAACATTAATCATTATGACACACTGTTTACTAATTATTGTTGTTAAGCTGCTTTGATGCAATGTATTTTGTCTAAAGCGCTATATAAATAAAGGTGACATTGACATTGACAAGAAGCCAATGTGGGTCATATAGCCAGATAAGAGATATTTCAATTCATTGTTGTCTTTTTACTAAATATGTTGTTGTATAGTAGAATTGTTGTACAATTTATAAACATGTCTTGCTCAGAGTATGGACAGATTGTGTAACAGCAGTGGCTCCAGGCACATGGTGTAATGTTCGCTTCTTGTTTGTTCACTTTGCAAACATGTTATGTTGATTAACATGTGGTGTTATGTTAATGGGGATGGATTTGAGCCTATTGAAAAGGCCAATTCACGTTGCTGCCTTTGGGGGCCTAAAAAAGGGAAGGGAAAGATCATTCCTTTAATTTTGTGCTGAGAAGCCTTGGTGACAGCCCTAGAACGCTGCAGCGGCAGCCTAGTATTGTGACTTGAAAGGACACAACGTCTTTTTCTCTCCTTCAGGGGAACTGAGGTTACCATTCATTACCAGAGACATTTCCTTTCAGTCTGTTTCTCAACTTTTTGTTGAGAATGAACAGGGTCCCTATCACTCCACAAACTACGGCTGAGTCATGATCTTCCAATGGAAACTGGTGTGATAACATCAGAGCTTTCAAGTGGAAGTTGAGTTGGTCATAATGAAGGCCTCATTTGGCGGAATAAAGGCCTTGTAAGACTGGAAGAACTTTACCTCTCCAATCGAGGGCCTACATTGCAGAGATCACATCCCACCCATGGGGGTATCATGTGAAGAACCGCCATATGGGGAATTCCTAAGTGATAAATTACATTGTATCTGGGTCACTGGCTGGGGAACCACTTCGTACGGAGCTTCAGAGCTAAGGCTGGCACTATAGAGTGAACTTAGCGTAAGAGGGAGTAGAGAGGCTGAAAAAAGAGCACACTTACTCACCTATGTAGGGGAGATGGCGTTTCATGGATATACGCCACACTGATCCTAGGTGTTTGAACCCCACGAAAGTAGTGGGCATAGCACAGCTCACTGCTCTAAATATGTCCACTAGTGAGGCACCCAGCGACATAACCCATGAGTAGGCTACAAAAGGGTACTCTCACTGCCAGTGAACTGGGACTAGACGATACCACCCTGTTATTGCGCTTGCAATCCAGAGTGCTAACCGGTGTTTGGATACCCTTCACCCCTTACCAACCTCCAAAACAGGCAAAGAGCTGCTCAGAGCTTCTGAAGCTCTGCATGCATTCCACATAGAGGTGCATAACGTGTGCGGGACACAGCGCTGAAGAGGCTGGTTCTTCCTCCCTGCAGGGAGGGTTTGCTGGCTCACCACCTGTCCCAAAAGGGAGTGGTGGGAACTTTGGGCACATCAAGTCACCTTAATTAATATAGCGCAACAAAATAACAAAATACATTGCATCAAAGCAGATAAACAACAGTGGTTTGTAAAATAGTGTGTTCACAATGCAAGTAAAGGCAGTTCATCATTGAATTTAGTGATGTCATCTCTGTTCAGTTTAAATAGTGTGTGTGCGTTAATTTTCAATCAAGTCAATGATATCTCTGTAAATGAAGTGAATCCAACTAAGCAAGGAACCAAATCTCCATCAGTGACAGAATGGAACAAAACCTGGGAAAAACCAGGCTCAGTTGGGGGGCCAGTTCTCCTCAAACCAGACCAAACCAGCAGTTCAGATCCAGGCTGCAGCAGAGTGGATAAGAATCATGAATATCCCGTGGTCTTATCCCGATGGTCATCTTAGGGAAGGTCTTTGCAGGGGATCTGTATCCGGGACTCTAGTTATCCTGGTCTCACCTTTTTTTATGGCTCTAGACTTTACTAGTTCCTGATCCACCATCTTGTCCAGATATGCACTGAACCAGGGTCTTTGCAATGTCGCTCTTATCTGGGTATAGGCTGGATCCAGTGGCTTGTAGGAAAACTAAGCACAGTTCGGGAGCCTGTTCTCCTCTGACCAGATGAAACTAGCAGGTCAAATTCCAGGCTGCAGCAGAGAGAGTCAGCCAGCCTTAACTGGAGACACTTACTAAATACAGAAAATTTTTGTAGATCCCCAATGCCCCCTTCCTCTAAGACAGAAGGTCTTCATCTGGGGAGTTGGCCAGGGGGGAGTGGTTGTCAGAGCCATGACCTCTTAGAACTAAATGCGGTTACGCCAGTATGGGGCAACCAGGAACACTCGATTTGACACTATTCGAGATAAAATCGTAACCATTCAGCAGTCAGCTGCTCTATCGCATAACATTTTTAAACCCCCAGAGGAACAATTCCATTCATTCTCTACTATACAAGAAGAACTGTGTAAACTTGTAAAATCATCAAAAGCAACAACATGTATGTTAGACCCTATTCCATCTAAGCTACTAAAAGAGGTGCTTCCAGAAGTCATAGATCCTCGTCTGACTATTATTAACTCCTCATTGTCTTTAGGATATGTCCCCAAATCTTTCAAACTGGCTATTATTAAGCCTCTCATTAAAAAACCACAACTTGACCCCAAAGACCTAGTATTGAGAATAGACCATTCTCAAATCTCTGATTCCTGTTCAAGATACTAGAAAAGGTAGTATCCTCACAATTACACTCATTTCTGGAGAAAAATGATATCAGTGAGAATTTCCAGTCAGGTTTTAGACCACATCATAGAACCGAGACTGCTCTCCTTAGAGTTACAAATGACCTTCTCCTCTCATACGACCGTGGCTGTATTTCCTTATTAATGTTACTGGATCTTAGCGCTGCCTTTGATACTATAGACCACAACATTCTTCTACATAGACTTAAACACGTTGTGGGCATAAATGGAAGTGCATTAGCGTGGTTTAAGTCATACTTAACTGACCGCTATCAATCCGTAGCAGTAAATGAAGAGCTATCATATCGATCAAAAGTTTAGTATGGAGTACCTCAAGGCTCAGTTCTTGGCCCGCTACTCTTCACGCTATACATGTTCCCTTTGGGAGCTATCATCAGGCAGCTTGGTGTCAGCTTCCATTGTTATGCTGATGATACTCAGCTCTATATTTCCTCACTACCCGGTGAGACACACAAATTCGACAAACTTATGGAATGCATAGTCAATATAAAACTGGATGACGAGTAATTTTCTGCTACTTAACAGAGGTGTGAATTATAGGACCTAAAAACTCTGCCTGAAACAACCTAGAAAAATGTCTAAAATGTTATGGCTGCCCTGTAAGCTCTTCGTCATTGGTTAGAAACTTGGGTGTGCTATTTGATAAAATCTCTCCTTAGAAAGCTTCGTATCGAGCATTTGTAAAACCGCATTTTTTCACCTCAAAAATACATCTAAATTACGGCCCATGCTCTCAATATCAAATGCAGAAATGTTAATCCATGCATTTATGACCTCAAGGTTGGATTACTGCAATGCTTTATTAGGTGGTTGTTCTGCACGCTTAGTAAACAAATTACAGTTAGTCTAAAATGCGGCAGCAAGAATTCTTACAAGAACCAGGATGACCACATTACTCCGGTCCTGTCAACATTGCACTGGCTCCCTATCAAACATCGTATAGATTTTAAAATCTTGCTTATTACTTTCAAAGCCTTGAATGGTTTAGCACCTCAATATTTGAAAGATAGCACACTATATCTGCTATAACTTTAGTAGAATGGCATCTACGCTAGTATTGGTCTGTTTCTCCTTCCGAGCTCTTCGGAGCCATCGGATCCAGCCCCTATCCAGATCAGATGGCATTGCAGTCACCAGGATCCAGTGCGTATCCAGACCAGATTGTGGAGAAAGGACCCCTAGGCTCCGGAAGGACAGCGGAGACCAGGACGACTAGAACAACAGATGCAGATCCCTTGCAAGACCTTGCCTCATATGACCATCAGGATGGGACCACAGGAGACAGATGATTCTTCTCTGGACCAGATGCTGGGTCTGGAACTAGAAAAGCCCTCTACAGCCCTCGAACAAAGCGAAGTCCAGTACAAGAACACCACGGATACCAATCCCCTGAGAAGACCTCGTCTGTGACGATCATCAGGATACGACCACAGCACACAAATGTGTCTTCTTCATTCTGCTGCAGCCTGGACTTGAACTGCTGGATTTGTCTGGTCAGAGGAGAACTGGCCCCCCAACTGAGCCTGGTTTCTCCCAAGGTTTTTTTCTCCATTTCTGTCACCGATGGAGTTATGGTTTCCTTGCCACTGTCGCCTCTGGCTTGCTTAGTTGGGTCCCCTCATTTACAACGACATTGTTGATTTGATCGAATTTGAATGCACAGACACTTTTTAAAGTAAACAAAGAAGACATTAACAAATTGAAAATGAATGCACCGACACTATTAAACTGAACAGAGATAACGTCCCCGAAATTCAATATTGAATTCCCTTATAACATTAAGCATTATGACACACGGTTTACTAATTATTGTTGTTAAGCTGCTTTGATGCAATGTATTTTGTCTTAATCGCTATATAAATAAAGGTGACATTGACATTGACTCGATGCTCCTCTTCCATAATCTTGCACAAGACCCATGCAATGAAGCTGTCAGGGGGAAGGCGTATTTCCACTTCTTGCACTTGTCCTGTCTTATTCAGTGACAGTGTCTGAAAGATAACGCCACCTTAATAAATTATGTCACTAAAGCGGTTGTGCTGTCACATCGGACCAGCACATGTTTGCCCCTGTGGGGAGGTGTAAACCCCATAAGGGATATGTGTGCCGCCAGCAGAGGGTGGTGGGTTCGAATCCAGTTCCAGCAGACAACGACTGAATTGCCCTTGAGCAAGGCCCCTTACCCCATTTACTCTGCAGTGAGAATTGGCCACTGCATAAAACTTGTAAGTCACTTTGAAAAGCTCTGTAGTTAGGTCCCGATTAACAAAAGGTAAGTAATGATCTCTTTCATCCCCTTTTATACCCCTCTCCACATGCAGGGACAAGAATTGATTATTTGCCAATTTAATTGACTTTTCAATAGGCTCAGAAGTAACAGGTTCCCAAGTGAAACCCCATTCAGTCTCAACACAACATTGAGAGACCACCTAAAAGGGAACTTTGCTTTCTCGCTGGCCGAATGTTTGTGTTCAATGTGAAGGGCTTCATAGGAATCTATGTGTTTACTGTTAAAATGTTACTTTGATGAATTTCACACAAATATTTATCAGCAATGTTAAGAGGCTTTAAGTTTCATCCAAATGACTATTATGTGTTTAATCATCCATCTTTCTCCAGACTCTACATCAAGCTTTATTAAGTGAGTAGGGAACCTGAATGTGATTAGATTGATCTATTCCCATAAATGTCAATGTCAGTGTCACCTTTATTTATATAGCGCTTTAGACAAAATACATTGCATTAAAGCAGCTTAACAACAATAATTAGTAAAACAGTGTGTCATAATGCTTGATGTTAGTTAAAGGCAATATATTATTGAATTCGAGGATGTTATCTCTGTTCAGTTTAATGGTGTCTGTGCATTCATTTTCAATTTGCTGATTTCCTCTTTGTTTACTTAAAAAGTGTCTGTGCGTTCAAATTCAATCTAGTCAATGATATCGTTGTAAATGAGGGGACCCAACTAAGCAAGCTAGAGGAGATAGTGGTAAGGAAACCATAACTGACCATGTGTGCTGTGGTCGTATCCTGATGATCGTCACAGACGAGGTCTTCGCAGGGGATAGGTATCCATGGAGTTCTTGTCCTGGTCTTCGCTTTGTTCGAGGGCTGTAGAGGACTTTTTCTAGTTCCGGACCCACCATCTAAATAAACCATAAACACATCAAAAGAACCTACAGGGATACTTTTTCTCAGGCTCTACCAGTATTTTGAACATAAAGCTGTTGCGTTGTATAAAAGAGAATGCTGGATATAAATGATTTTGTAAAGAAGAGTAAAGTACCAAAAAAGTTACTATATGTGAATTAAAAAAATTTAAATTGTCAAGTCAAGTCACCTTTATTTATATAGCACTTTAAAAAGCTGAACAACATTGATAAATAAAACAGTGTGTCAATAATGCAAAATGATATTTAAAGGCAGTTCATCATTGAATTCAGTGATGTCATCTGGAGAAGTTTTTCATTGAACTGTTCATTCACTTTCAATCAACGATATCATTGTAAATGAAGTGACCCCAACTAAGCAAGCCAGAGGCAACTGCTGCAAGGAACCAAAACTCCATCGGTGACAGAATGGGAAAAAAAACTTTGGGAGAAACCAGGCTCAGTTGGGGGACGATTTCTCCTATGACCACACGATACCAGCAGTTGAACCAAATTGTCTTGTGGATCATCTACATTTCTATTTAGTCAACTGTGTTACTTCCGAGTTAAATTTTTCAACAAGACTCGGTTGCATTTTTTATCCTTTAAGATGTTTTCTTTCCAAACAGAAAGCAAAAAAAAACAGATTTGACTTGTTTTAGAAAATGAAAATTGTTGTAGATGTGTACCAAGACAAAGTAACAAGTTGAAGCAAATGTTGTATTCACTCACATGTCGTAATAAAAGGGTGCAAGAGAGAGAAAGAAAGAGGACAACAGCCATTCTAATAGTGATTCATGATTTTTGTCAGTCCATTTGACAACTCATGTTCGATTCTCTGCTCACTCCAGTGTAACGCGATCACTGCCAACATTATCATAACAGCATGTTCGTGGTGTTTGGGTTCTGACATATTGATCTGCCTGCCACTGAGGAGACATGATAGATTGGGCTCCTGGAGAAAACGGATAAACCAAAAAGCGAAAATACAGGAAAACTCTTATATAACAGCAGCAATAGGCCCTGTCAAGATGCATGTTCACCTGTGTTTGCTTTAGAAAAAGTTGCTTTGGTTCTGTTGAGAAGGTCTCACCCTTTAGATGTTCAAGTCTGCAGTTACATACAAATAAGAGAAGTCATGAGATACTCATAGTTTTTAGCGTGTAAGAAGGGTCCATGTGAAAGATGAATGATTTGCAAACCTGGGTTTTTAAATTTAATAAACTGACCTTTGATGTGACTCATTTGACCTATGCTTCCACTCTGAACAATGTTAACTTGAGGATGACTTGGTAAGACCCTGTCACCTTCAGATCGGCTCTGGAATCCTCCTTCTCCAAAAGAATGACCTGCAAGTCATCCCAAGAGGCAGGTAACATGGCGTAGAGCCAGCCTGAGCCGACTGTTCTGTTCGAAAAAACCGAAGCGACGGCGGAGGTGACATAGCTGCATTGTTTCGTATACCGGCTGACAGGAGGTGATTTAGCACCAGAGAGGTTCGGGGAGCCGGGGTCAGGAGAGGAGAGCCACAGGCTGAGACTCCAACTCTCCACCCATAAGATGCTAGTATGAATCATTTCTGACCTGGACCTGACCCGGGCCTGGTAGCCCCTATATCCCTGTTTCCACCGACATGCACATGACAAATCTGGTGTTTATTTACTCAGGGAAAAAATGGAGGAGAGCAGCAGGGTGGCAGTTGAAAAAGTCCTTAAAATCAATACAGGAGTTACAGAGACATGCCCCCAATGAGAGTTTTTCATAAGCTTTTATAGAGGCTTAGAGGGCTCACAGAGATACTAGAAAAGTGAGACAGAGAGATATTAAAGGGATAGTTCACCCAAAAATAAAATTTTGGCCATTATTTACTAACCTTTTGACTTACCATAGCAGGAAAAGTGACTTCATAATCTTTTTCTAATGAAAACAAAACAAGATATTTGAAAAGAAAAAAGTTCGGGAAACAAATTTTCGGTTTACCTACTTTATAAGTAAAGGGGGTCTGAGAATTATTTAGTTGACAACATCTGTCCAAAAAATTTCCTGATTTGAACAAAGAAATGTATACAGGTTAAAAACAGTGACTTTGACCTGTGAATATTCATAAACACGTGAATATTCCAGTTACTTCAGCAATTCCATCAAAACAAACTTGCAGCAATCTCCACTAGTCTTGGAAATATAAGCAATCAAAAGTCAGAGGTGTCTGTTTTCTGAGCTTCACTTTCCAAAATTATCATCTGATTCAACATAATTATTATAACAGAATCTAATGAAAAGTAAAAGATAAAACATCAATACAGCAATATTTTGTGATGCATCTGATGATTTAATATAAATCATGGGTTTAAATAAAGAATAATCTGTCATAAAAGTTAATAGCAGACATAGAAAAGACTTGTGTGCAGTGTGATGGACAGTTGTTGCTGATTTTATCTGTTAGATGGACAGCTGTGAAGAAAGTCTTCACCTGAAATCAACAGATCAACACAATGTTGACCACAGAAAGAAAGAAGAGCAGCCGTCAGGGCTCAGCTGTGAAATTGAGAGGGTAAAGCGGTGTAAAATGGAAAGTAATCCCAAACTATTTTCTGCTCAGGAGCGGCTCATGCTATGCGGCCCTCAACCCCCGGACCGTCTCCTCTGCCTCCCCTGGCCTCAACAAGACAAATGGGCGCGAGCCGATGACAGAGCGCCTGGCCCACAAATCACCCTGCGCTGGCCCGTCCACTGCTCCCCCCCGCTGGCCCGCTCCATTACTCATCAGCATGCAGGGAGCAGCAGTCCGCTGCCGTAATTAGACAAGGACAAATGGCCGGCCACAGACACCGAAGCTCCGTCCACTGAAAATGGGGCCCGTTTCCATGCACGCTGATGGTTGAGGGCCGAGAGTTCCAAGGATCAGGGACGAGGACGTCCGTGAATATCCGGGTCTCGGCCTGAGCGTGCCCGGCTGCATGACGTGCCCGACCCTGGCGAGACCAGAGAACTCTCTAGAGATTTTAGTGTCAGGTAGGACAGTCGAAGGCAATGATCAGGATGTAACGAGGCCGATAAAAGTCATAAAAATACTTCACTTTCGTTGTTTTTGTTTTCACTTTTGCATAAAGACAAACATGTATTAATTTCTTTTCTTTCTTTTTTGAAGTTTTAGTAAAAAATGTAAAACAGTTCCTGTATATGTTTAAAATGAATATGTTCAATGAGATAAAGATGAGATGAAGAAATAATTGTGTAGTAAAGGTTTTCAATAGACAGAGAGAGTAAAACAGAAGCAGAGCAGCAGGAGCACTGAAGCTCAAGTCAACACATTTCCATGAACAGAACAGCAGTGTAATACACAGAGGAGAAGTTTAGTACAGATTGCTCTGTGCATGAGGGCATTGGCCACCAAACAAAAAAAGAAAAAACATTATTGATTCCACCTAATTATTTCTCTTTGGATTTATGATTTCATAATCATCATCAGGATACTTTACAGAAACTCGAAACCCAAGCAGGATTTTTTCTGCAACAGTAAACATTTTTACTAAAACTGTGGAAGGAAGCCGTATATTCAATTTCTCAGGCCAGCTGGTGGATTGGACCCCCTCACGTCACCCCACCCGTCCGCATGTCTTTTTTTGCAAACACAGAACTCTTGGAAAGCATAAAACGCACAACAGTTGTGCATAAAGAAATGTACAAAAAGCTGTTTCTTCTGCTGACGACCTGCCTAATGTAGATGTTTAGCATTGCACATTTTCTGCTTCATCTGGTCTTGTGTTGGATTATCACACCACATTACTTGCTGCGTTTGTTAACTTTTAAAAGGGAATCGACAGAAGACAGAACGTCTGCTTCTCATGGTTTCTTCACTGCATGAGAAAAGATTAAAGAAAAGACAACGACTGACCTGATGTGGTTCTAAACAAAGCGGCTATATTTCCTTATAGTCTCCTTGCAAGAGAAGCATTTACAGAAAACGTAACAATAATTGTTTTATTTTACCGCAAATAGTTCTGCTTTTACGACTATTGTAAGTCGCTTTGGATAAAAGCGTCTGCTAAATGACTAAATGTAAATGTAAATGTTTTACTGTAAGAGACTGTTTGCAGCACTACTATTGACTTATTATGCGCTCATAAAAAAGAAATAAACAAAAGTCTGTAAACTCTGGGAAACTGTGACTGATTTATGGAGTTTTTGGGTTTCAAAGCTTTTGACTGGTTGTGTATATGTAGCAAGATTGAAATCCTTAAATTTCATTAAATATCTTGTTTGTTTTGTGTGTTTGCATTAAGTGCTGGTTGTTTACGCTGAGTTTGTGGAAACTCAGGGGTCTGTGAGAAGGTTATTGTTCCCCCTCTTTATCAACAAAGGGGTTCAGGCAAGCCTGCCATAGCTGCTGTATTTCTCCTTAAGCGCTCTTTTCCCCTCTCTCCTGAATGCTACACTTTAGAAATGAATTTACACATAGAATAACACAATGTGTATGGTTTTATATTTATTTTTGTTGGCTGTAGTGAGGACTTTTCAGTCGTCCTTCCAACCCAACACTGACCACGGTCTTCTTCTAAATAGGCTACAAAATTATGTTGGGAATAATGGCATAGCTCAGGCATGGTTTAAATCATATTGCGTAACTGTTTTAATTTGTAGCTGTAAATGAAAAAGTACCTTTCCAATCACAAGTTCAGTGCGGACTGCCAATAGTCTACTAATCATTTTACTAATCACTTTTAGAAGTTCTAATAAACACCTAACATCTCCTGAATAATTGGTTTGTAACTCTGATAAATGAGTAATAAAGAATGTATACATGTACATATAAATATCTTACTAATGTCTTTTGTTAACTACTTATTAACTACTTGCTACTTCTTAACTAATGCTTTATAGCATGCAGTCATTATAAAGGGTTACCCAATAAAAGTATTTTATCCCCAGTTGATTTTAAGTTTTCCTGATGACAAAGAAAGGATAAAGAAACTAGTCTATAATTCTAATGGTAGTAGATTTATTTTTGTAACAAAAAAATCCAGAATAATGCATGTCAAAAAAGGTTAAATATGAACTGATTTTGCATTATAATGAGTGAAATATTTCACCAAACATGACTTGTATTCGGTCGCAAATCTATTGTAATGCAATCTGAGAGGTAAGATGTTTCAAGGCCACCAGTTTTTGTCCCACTCCTCTTGGTCGATCCTCTCAAAGACACTGAAGTATTCAAGCTAATGTTATGGCTTTTGGACAAGAAGAATCACCCCTGTAAACTCTTCGGATAACCCATGTGGTGCGAGGGGTAGGCATGCTTTTTTGTGTGGGGAGGTCAGGGTGTGAAGGTTTAAATCCCAGTGAAGATGTTTTTGGCCTTGATCACCACAGCGATCGATTCTTGGCTGATTCACCTTCAGATATGTCTTATTTTATTAGTAGCTTCAGCCTTCCACCTGCCCATTCGTGCGTGATCAATACGATGGGTGGGACAGGACATATTTTTCTCGTTTTTAGTGTCTTAACGCTATTTAACCGTGTCATCTAATAAATGAGTGTCCCTCCCGAAACGCTGATTTTCTATAGATTTTTCCCTCAATCTGGACACCCTTAGACCCATCACTCCTGCATTGTTTGTATGTCCGGTTATCTCCCCATATCCCTTCCAAAGACTAAGCTGGCCATACTCCTCCATCATCAACCATTTAGTGTTGACCTGCAGCACCGATGAAAGGCCTTGACACGAATGGAAGAATATACATCAAATCTTGGGCCAGTCTGGGGTTCCAACCCTTTTTTGAGTGCCATGTTCAAAATGAAAATTTATGTGAATCATTTTCTATTTCTATTTTTAAATAGTTTTTATAGAAATTGTAAAAACAATGACTGTATAGTTAATTGTGAAGAGGCCACTTGAGCTTTTACATATATTTTGCCCTCTAATAGAATGAAACACATTAGGAACATGCGTGTGAAATTACCCTCATTTTTAATCTTTCCCAGGCTATTTTTATACACATATTTTTACATATGCAAGACAAAAAATCTTTATCTATATTTGCTGCATTTTATGCCAATTGTGGAATGTTTTTTGTTCTTTTCACAAAGTACCTGTAACTGTAGAACTATTAGATAAAGGTTTGGAGGAGCAGGCAGCGCTGGATGTCTTGGAGGAGCAGGCAGCGCTGGATGTCTTGGAGGAGCAGGCAGCGCTGGATGTCTTGGAGGAGCAAGTAGCACTGGAAGGCTTGGAGAAGCAAGCAGTGCTGGATGGCTTGGAGGAGCAGGCAGCGCTGGATGTCTTGGAGGAGCAAGCAGTGCTGGATGTCTTGGAGGATCAGGCAGCGCTGGATGTCTTGGAGGAGCAGGCAGCGCTGGATGTCTCGGAGGAGAAAGCAGCACTGGAAGGCTTGGAGAAGCAAGCAGCGCTGGATGGCTTGGAGGAGCAGGCAGCGCTGGATGTCTTGGAGGAGCAGGCAGAGCTGGATGTCTTGGAGGAGCAGGCAGCGCTGGATGTCTTGGAGGAGCAGGCAGCGCTGGATGTCTTGGAGGAGCAGGCAGCGCTGGATGTCTTGGAGGAGCAGGCATCGCTGGATGTCTTGGAGGAGCAAGCAGTGCTGGATGTCTTGGAGGATCAGGCAGCGCTGGATGTCTTGGAGGAGCAGGCAGCGCTGGATGTCTTGGAGGAGCAAGTAGCACTGGAAGGCTTGGAGAAGCAAGCAGTGCTGGATGGCTTGGAGGAGCAAGTAGAGCTGGATGACTTGAAGGTGAAGGCAGCGCTGGATGGCTCGGAGGAGAAAGCAGCACTGGAATGCTTGGAGGAGCATGCAGCTCATGATGGCTTGGAGGAGCAGGCAGCGCTGTGGATGGCTTGAAGGAGCAAGCAGCACTGGATGGCTTGGAGGAGCAGGCAGCGCTGTGGATGGCTTAAAGGAGCAAGCAGCACTGGATGGCTTGGAGGAACAAGCCGCACTTGAAGGCATGGAGGAACAAGCACAGCTGGATGGCTTGCAGGAGCAGCAGGGATGGAAGGCTTAGAGGACTAGGCAGCAATGAACCGCTTGGAGGAGCAAGCAGCACTGGAAGGCTTGGAGGAGTAAGCAGCGGAGCGTCTGTCAACCTGTCTACTATTCATATGGTTTAGTATAATGATGTGAGAAACTTGCAAACAAACAGTTTTCTATTTCTCTTGTGCTCTGGTGGTTAAAGAGTTGGACTTGTGAGCGGAAGGTTGTTGGTTTGAATCTCAGTGCCAGCAGACAATGACTGGAGAATCCTTGAGCAAGACACCATACCCCTGTTTACTCTACAGTGATAACTGCAAATGCACAATATTGTAAGTCACTTTGGATAAAACCGTCAGCCAAATGAATAAATATAAATTTTATAAGATTTCTTATAATTATGTAACTGGTTTTTTGGATTACAAATGGCCGGGCAGTGATTTGGGGGAACATGTACTGTTTACTTTTAAAGCACAGTTTTGTGCAATAAACAATTAAACTTTACATTTCAAAATAAATGTGAAAGTTAAAGTAAGTGCAAACTTCTGCAGTTTTGCTGGAGGGTCATAAAACATTTAGGAGTGGGGGGTTGCTGAAGGGGGGCTTCGCCCAGGGCTCCATCTAGGCCCTCATAGACAGCAGCAGGACACTTCACAGACAGTCCTTTCTGAGCTGTGACGTTTAAGATTTTTAATGTTTAAAGGTTCCTCCAAGAAAACTGTGTAATCTATATGTTAATCAAATATGTTGTTTGTTATGTGTCTAATTAAATAAGATGTCTTGTAGAAACGGCCATCAAGAGAGAATCTTGAGATTATTGAACAGAATATCAGTAAGTGCACACAATGAATCCTTGCTTACTAAGAAGCTCCAGTAGACTTCATGCTTTCTCAAGTGCATAAGGACTCATGGAGACCTCGATGATGATGAGCAGCGTCACCTGTCGGCGTCTCACTGTCACTGCGCACACACAGGCGGCCATTAATCATAACCAGGCGGGTGTAAAATTCAATTGCCTCCCTCTATCCATTTGTAGAGTAGAAGCCTGAAGGCCAGCCTTGTACTTCACCTGAGAAAGAGAGAAAATAAATAAAGAAAGAAAGAAGAAGCTCTGAGCTCATATAATAAATGGAGTGTCTGTCCCATCAGAAACTCGTGCTCTCTCTATCCATTTAATCCGAGCTGTGGAGCGCGGGTCAGGGCGCCAGCATCCACACCGCCTGCTTCCCTCAGTCATGCTGTAAACTACCTTTTAGAAATTGTTTCTCAATAAGAAATGATCAGTCCATTTATCTGCGGCAGACGGAACTGTCTCCCGTCCCGGACCTCCAATATTTTTCGTTTGACCTGATCAGGGCAATAAACTAAAGCGAGACACCTTCAATTTGTCACAGGCCTGAGAGCTGGGGTGGCTCAACAACTGATTACATCCCACTCTCTCTCTCTCTCTCTCTCTCTCTCTCTCTCTCTCTCTCTCTCACTCTCTCTCTCACTCTCTCTCTCTCTCTCTCTCTCATATACGTTTAATAGGAATTTACCTTCAGATCAATAAAACATACAACATTTATACAAAATATATATATACAAGATATTTAAAATGTAAAAGAATTTATTAAATCATTAAAAAATTATGTTTTTTGTAATTGTTTGATATATCTCTCTTCTTTATAACTGTGAGAGTTGCAGGGATTAAATATGCAAATGAATGAAATATTGCCCCCGTGTTTTATTCCCAGGGGATCATCCCTGTGCCCCTGTTCTTACATTTACATTTACATTTAGGCATTTAGCAGACCCTTTTATCCAAAGCGACTTACAAATAGTCGAGGAGACAATGAAGCGGTAAATAGCCGATACAACAATAGGTGAACAAGTGCTACAACAATGCTACCAAGTTACACAGAGCGAGATGAAATTTTTTTTTATAAGATGATAAGTGAGTAGGTTAGAAAAGAAGGTACTCCTAGTGAGAGTTGTTAAAACTCTTTATGATTAAACTCTAAAGGTTTAAACGCAATCATGGCTCTAAATGTGTTTCTTTCACATTCACTTAGTAAAGACAGTCATAAACAACATCAATTTTTGGGGTGAATCTGTGTTCTGAAGTCACTGAACATGTGTGTGGTAAATCCAAATCATTCAGATCTTCACTTAAATTTTTTTATTTTTTTTTAAATCAAAGAACAATCAAATTATCTTTTTTCTGTACAGTATTATTCAAATGAATTTTGTATTTAAAGACGACTTTAACTTGATTGAAAACTTAATAAAACTATACAAAATAAAATAAGAAGTATAAAACGTGTGACCAAAAGCCCAAAGCCCAGAATATATACTGATTTAAATACAAGTGAAGTTAAATTTTTGAATAAAGCTTTTAGTTAGCAAATATTTAACAACTTACATGTGTAAACTAACATCATGATGACAGCATGACAAAAAGGGCTAAATCTCAAATTCTTCATTGTGATGAGCAATATTATAAACAAGTCTGTACATAGTAACATTGCCAATAAGCCAATGAAAATAAGTATTATACTATACATGTATTATAGTAATATGCTAACATCAAGTATTTTACTTAACATGATGAGTGATATTGTTTTAATGAGACACATACTGTAATACTGCTTTAAAATCTAAGATCTGGTTGACAATCCAACACAAAAATAATCCATAAAAAATGAATGAAATATTTATTCTATCAACTGTCTCAGGGTTGCTGTTGATTTGAAACCTTTAACCTATTCTTGGATGCACAAGAACTTTTTAAAAAAATGTAAGAAAGGAAAAAAATCTTGTTAAACTCCAAAATAATTGGTCATTTTGTTTAGATTTCAGACACATCAAATGTTTTGATTATCTAAAATATCTGTAGCACAGAGATGGGGTCACGTTTGGGCTTCTTTATAGAAGGAGATAAGAGATTTAAGTTTTGTATAGCAAAAATAACTCACTTTACTGTTCACTATTTACCACATCTTTATCCACCACTAAAGACACAAAACTTATGTACATTATATAGCATTTCTGACAACAGATCCCCAAAACCACACACATTTGTCCTTTAAATATCAAGTAATCTGAGATTGTGTAAATATTATGATGAATGAAGAGCAGCAGTGACACCTGCTGGAATATTTCATAATCAATGAACTGACCAAACACTTTCAAACCTGTAGTAATTCAGATGATGGATTTGCACAATGTGTTGTGTTGTTTTACACAAAACCATGATTTGATATTTAAACTTTACAATTTCATTCTGTTTGATAACTTTCAATAATAAACTTAACTTAGATATAAATCATTTGTAAGATATCACACAAACATGGCTTGGTTCTATGAAGACTTAAGTTTTAATTTATTTTCCATTTAATATGATTGGATGTTTTATTATAAAGTCACCCATATAAAACACAGCAAACATTTTTTGTATGAACATAAGGCTTTATTGAACTATATTCCGTCTAGCGAAACATTGGGACAGAACTAGAAGTGTGGTGAGATTTTACATGTTCCACATCTAAAACAGGATCTGTATTGTTGAAAGACTTCACTGAGCATGCAAGAATGAGTAAATGAGTTTTATATGCATCTCATTTAACCCAGACATAATAACACGAGCTGAATCTACAGGACCGAACAAATACTGTACTATACAGTACATCTATGACATGACATGACGAGATTTGGCAAAGGTAGCCCTGAAAATCAGATTTATTGTAAATAGAACCACTACTTTTCTTTTGGTTTGTTTTTAAAGAGAATAATAGACCATAGACAAGAGGACATGACAAAGTTTGTCACATTCAAGTGTAAAGAACATTCCATTCATGTCAGAGGTCCATTTATGTTTGTTTGTAATTCTTCAATAAAACAAAATAAAAATAACCCCCTCCCTGAGGCAAACGTCATTCACTGTGCTATTTACTCTCACTATATGTGAAGAACTGGTCATGGCTCATCTTTCCTTAGGAAATGACTCAATGGAACGTCACACTTAATGAATAACTACTGCGAATTTATACAAAGCTCATTTTTAAGAACGGATGTATAAATGGCACTTTATCGTCACATGCTTACAGTGTATCTATACGCTTTATGACACAATCCATAATGATTTCATAATATTTGGCACATCATGGTAAAAAGGCCACTACGTTAAACTACACAGCATTTCTCCGATGAACGTTGGAAATCATCTGTAAAATACAGCTTATTGTTGTAATATTGAATATTAATATGGTTATTATTGAAGGATCAGGGTTCGTGCAGTCTTTCCATCTGTATCCATTCATCATCAGCAGGGAATTGTGATTCTCATGGCTCCATACCTTCACTAAACAGTAGTATTAAATACAGTAATAATGACCATGACTGCATAAATGCATAAAAAAAGTAACACAGTGTTCCAAAAATATTCATTGTTTCTCCTTCTGGAATTTCCCTCAGCTGGCTCCTATCACAAGACTTTGGCTCGTTTGCTGCTCAGAGATCCATGCTAGAAAACAAAAGAGAGGATGTAAAATATGACCTCTGAGGATCTAACAGATTTTTCTCAATTATGTTGAATCTTAACTGTATGTTTAATAATTTGTATGCTTTATTGCATGTTTGAAAAATTTGGTAACCAATTCAAAACCTTAATTGTTGCTTTTAGTGTATTTTACAACGCAGCATTCTCATTTATAGTGACATACTTTATTTCAGGAATTTACAGTTTTCTATCATTGACACAACAGGTGTATCTCACTTTTTTTTAAACTGACCTTTTAAACTTTCAATGTATTTCATTTAAATAAAGTAATGTAATTGTATTGTAATTGTCAACTGTTTAAAAAAACAGAAAAGGGATCATTAAATCTAGTTAAATCCAGTAAATCCAGTTAAATTTGCAATGTAATATTAATGTTACTGGTGAGAAGAAATATTTCCCAGCATACACTGTTTTTTACAGGCCTTGGGGTACATGAAACAATGATGCTAGAAAAACCCCAAAATATTTTATATTTAGGCTGCGAATTTCATCCGTGTTAATTTGTAAGGACTTATGTGTAAGTATTATAAACCATTGTTAAAAGGTTTTTTTTTGTATTATTGTTGTATCATCATAGGATGTCATCTGGCAATCTTGTATCAGATTGTTCAAAAAGCCATAATTAATGGATAAAACTATTATTATAATGTACTATAAAGTAATCAGAGATTTTGTACTGCTAGTGCTTCATATTTTAATTACTGTATGAAATGCAATTATTGTACAATTATTATGAAAAAATGCATTTACAATACTATTTAGCACATTATAATTACAGTAAAATTAAGGTTATATTGCTGTGACGTCAAATTGTGTGATGGGCATTTACTGTAAAAAGAAATTACACAATGGATTTCATACTGTAAGATGCTGCTGTAAAGTCATTTTACAGTGAGGGACATTAACAGCTAAGCTATAGTAGAGCTGCCAGGGAGCTACTGCAAAAAATACAAAGAAAAGTCTCACAGTTTAGGAAAAGATTTCCTTTCTGTCAGTCTCTCAACTGCGCCAGGTGTGTGTGTGTGTGTGTGTGTGTGTGTGTGTGTGTGTGTGTGTGTGTGTGTGTGTGTGTGTGTGTGTGTGCGCGCACGCGCGTGCCTGCGTGCGTGCGTGCGTGCGTGCGTGCGTGCGTGCGTGCGTGCGTGCGTGTACTTGGATGGGTTAAATGTTGAGTACAAGTTCCAAGTGGGAGTTGTTGTGAAATCTTATCCATTCTCTAATGGCCCGGCACCATAAAGGACACTGGTAATCGCTTTTCCCTACACTGAGTAACACGCCACGAAGACCACATCCTATGGTAAGAAGGAATCTAGTGGAGATAACACATATTTTACTAGAGGGGAGTTCTAATGGGAGATATGTGTACAAGGCCCACACTGCTGGCAACACAACATGAGATGGAGGAGTCTACTGAGGGAAAGTCACAGGTAGATCAAATAGCAGAGTCACCATGTATGGAGTATTCGCACAGGTAAAAGAGGTTCAGCTAGATAAAGGTCAATCTACAGCAGGGGTGTCCAAACTACGGCCCGCGGGTCCGTTTTTATTGGCCCGCAGCAAATTCTGAAAATATAACTGAATATGGGCCGCACATGGCGCTTGAGCTCAACTCTGTTGCACTTCTCAGTTTCAACACCAGATAGAGCCAGTCACAGAAAAGGTACTTCTCCACTAAACTGAATACGGGGATGTACTCTATCACTCTGATGTGCGCTGTCTCAGCCGCGGCTCTTTAATGCAGCACTTTTATTTGCTGAGATCAGAAATCGACAAGTTTTTGAAAGAGAAGGGCCGACCTCTTCATAAACTGCCGACCTGGCATTTTTAGTTGATCTTACTCATCATCTGAATACACTGAACAAGAACATACAAGGCAAAGAACAGCTGATGTCACACCTGTATGCGCACATGAAAGCCTTCTGTGTAAAGCTCCGCCTGTTTGAGACACAACTACGAAGCTTTAATGCTGCACACTTCCCTGCGCTGTCTGAAATCAAGTCTGCTTTTCCAAAGGCAGACCTTTCTGCTAAAAAGAAGAAATATGCTTCTGTAATTACATCTCTCGTGACAGAATTCTATCTGCGTTTTCAAGATTTTTCTGTCATTGAAAAACAAATCAAGCTGTTCTCGACTCACTTCCTGGTGGATGCAGAAGAAGTGGAGTAGAGTCTTCAGTTAGAACTGATTGAAATGCAATGTGATGATTTTCTGAAGAGTCAACATCAGCTTCTCTCCCTCTCTGACTTCTATCAGAGTTTGGATCATGCCAAGTTTCCTCTCATGAGACGCCACGCAAAAAGAATGATGAGCCTGTTCGGCTCAACATACATATGTGAACAAACATTTTCTCTGTTAAATCAGGACAAAAGCAGACTGAGATCCAGAATGACTGATAGCCATCTCTGTGAGGTCCTTCGTGTCTCAACCACCAAACTTTCTCCTGACATTCCAGCCATCCTTGAATCCAAAGGACAGCATCACTGCTCCTTCTGAGAGCAATGTTCTTCACATTATAGATGAGTTAGAAATACACACAGAAATCATTTGTCAATATGTCACCTCTTGTGTGTGGCCCGGGCCTTTGCATATTTTTCTGTATTTGGCCCTCACCAAAAAAACTTTGGACACCCCTGATCTACAGATTCCAGGCTTGGTAAACAAAGCCACCAAAAAAGTGCTTAGTGATGGATGGAATCTCGGCACTTTGCCTTTTAGTTTTGCCAAATTGATGGAGTTTCCGTGTACAGTCCAAGTAGAGGCGCAGGTTTAATACTGGACACAAAACATAAAAAGTTCTGTGTTTCTCCTCAGTGTGGAGAGCTTGCAAGTTCACCGCCTGGTCAGGAAGAGGAGAGGTGGAAAGCTTTGGCCTCTTGAGCCTCCCTTTAAGGAATCTCAATCTGATCTCACATCCCTCTGAATCTTCTCTGCTGAAAGAACACCAAGTAAGAAAAAGTGACATTTACAGACATTCAGTCTGAGAAATAAGGTATTTTTCTGGGGAATCGAACAGGTGGAGTGGTAGACTTACTCCCAAATTAACTACACAGAACGGGGATCTGCAAGCATGACTAGACGAGAAAGCATGTTGGATGTCTGGTTCAGTTTGCCCGGAATGTGTGTATCCCCTGGGATTATACCACCTGGTGACTCCAAGGAAGAGGTGTAGGGCGAGTTGTGACATCTTCCTTGTACAGGCTGTACAGGCCTCCAAGGGAAAGGACAGGGCACAAACCCTCCTGGTCATTCACTGGGGAGCTGACACCATATGGGACCATTTGTAGGACACCGATTCAGGAGGTCTTTTTCACCTCGAAGATCTGTCCTCGACGGATTAACCAAAAAGCCCCTAGCAAAATGAGGGCAGAACTAAATGTCTGTCTCGAAAGTCAAGAGTACCGAGAGGTAACGTTGCAAAGAGGAGGGAAGAATGAGTAATTAATGAGTAAGCCATCTTCCTTCTTACCTGTACATACAGAATGGAGACCGGCATGGAAATTCTATTTTGCAAGTTCATTGGCCTTTAAAATTCAAGTTCAGAGTTGAGAGGTTCTCAAGTTCAAACCCCAATATGTCCTCCACACGATGTCGAGAGAAAAACAGAAAGGGAACATTCCTGTTCCGCATTTACTTGACTAACCAACATCTGCCTTGTTTAAAAAATGTAATGTTGATCTTTCTCTACCAAATAATGCTTTAAGCCTCCTAGGAACAAGGCTTGTAAACTATCATTTCTGTTTACATGTTTACAAAAAGTTTTATCTTCTTCATCTTGTAAGTCGCATTGTATAAATTAATCTGCCAAATGAATAAATGTAATATAGTGCAATCCACTCTGGAAAAAGTATCCTTAAGAGTTACACACATCCCCTATAGTGAATACCGTAGCAGCAGTTTCATTACATGGGATTTCTATCTAGCAGCATTCACAGCACATCTGATTATATTTTAATAACTCAAAGCATCCTTTCATGATGGCTGGAAAGGAAATTTTGTTTGAAGGAGACAGTTTGCAGAGAGTCAACCTCATGAAGTAAACTTTTGTTTTCATCATAGTCAGAAGAGAACAGACTACATTAACATCAGGACATGTACTGCAAGACGAGGTCCAGGATCAGTTTTGTGTGTTTTACCTTGGCCTGTTTGTAAAAGTGAGGAGCCAGCTCCACCAACCAGGAGGACTCAACCGCCGTCACGTCTCGCATGTAGTACTTGCTGGTCTGAACCACCTCATTGAAGACAACCCTAAGACCCAAACATCGCATCCTGTTTATACTAGAGAATTTCTCTAACTAAATAAAAGCAATACGGTGTACTATGTACCATTTAGGGGGCTTTTCTCCATACAGAACTGAATCAGGATGGATAAGCAGTTCTCTGTCATCTCGTAGAGTCCTGCATACGACAAAAGAACCCAAAATCAATACTGTATGTACATAACTACCAGACGTATACATTAGAAGAAAACAGATCTACTGGATGAGAACCATTAGAGTGAACCAACCTGTAGGAACCGGAGTGATGCATGCGCGCTGCGTTCGCAAAAAATCCTGACACAACACATCTAAGAATCACATCCGGATCACCTAGAGAGCAGAGAGACAAATAAGAAAATCTCTAAAACAATTATAAACAAACTGATATAGCTAACAATCGCTAGATACCCACACAAAAAGAATACTACATAAGAAGTCAGACAAAAAATGTCACATAAGTCACAGAAATGACAACTGACCTTCACTGGACGTTCGAGGCACCTTAAACTTGTTAAGCAGGTGTCGCAGCTGTTCACGTATGGTCATGGCACGCAAGAGACCTTTGTAGTTGAGAAAATGATCCTGACACCATTGAGAACTCTTTTGATGCTACAGTACAGAGGAACACATCATTACATATTCATGTGCTGGGTTTAGATTAGCTTCAATATGCTTTCAACGGGCAGATCACATTTTATTGGCCATCATACTTAAGGAAAAACTGTATGACTGCTTAGGAGAAATAAAACACCTTTAAAAAGCCATTTTTCCATTCAACATGTATTTTTGTGAACTTTTACAAAGTGGCTTTGATAAAAAGCAGCTTTCCAGCCCTACTAATATATTCAATATGAAATGAAGATGTTACCTTAATGAAGGCCTCATAAATATTAAGCATGGTGAGATGATCTCCCTCAGCCACGGCAAACTTTCTGTGTTCACGTGCCTAACATCAGACAAAGAAAGAGCGACTGTATCAAACACACATAGAGACTGCATGTGTGCATGTAAAGCAAAAAATAAAGGTCTTACAGCTGCTTTCTTCTGGTTGTGCGGCACAACAAAAACATTTTGAATCTGCATCATGGCCGCTATGGTGACAATCTCTTTGGAGCAGCCGAAGTTTCCCGATTCCAGCAGCATCTTGGCAAACATTGGGCTGAGGGGAAACTCAGCCATGCGAATGCCCATCGGGTTCATCAGGCGCCCGTACTGATCGAGACCTGCCAGAATGAGATGTTATTATATGAGAACACAATCCACTTGCAAATGAAGAAACAGTGGGCGGTGTCCTCTTACCTCCAAGAGCATAGAGTAACTCAAGAGCCTGAACCATAGACTGAGCCGGCGGAGGCTGGAAAACACCAATCGAACAAAACGATAAATGCAGAATGATCACAAAACTGGAGTGATCTAGTTATTGTTTTCTACATCTGAATGTTAGCAGTAGGAGGTGCTCACAGACAGAAAGCTGAATCTGAGAACATTGTCAATGCCCAGAGCTTTCAATTGAAGAATGACAGGAGCCAGATTTGAGCGCTGCATCTCTGGAATTGTAGATGCCGGCAACTTCTCAAAATCCTCCTCTAAATCACAGAGACATAGGAAACAGATTAAATGTACCTATTTAAAATAAAAATTAGTTTGTTAATAAATACATTACCAAAATGGCCTGCTTTTTCATTCAAATAAAACAGTAGTCCTACAGCAAAACATTTTTGTTGCTGAGGTGGGAAAGCTCATTCAACTTAGTGGATGTCCATTGAACCCACCAAAGGGTGTAAAGCCTTCTCATACGTACCACCTTAACTCTTGAATAGCCTTCCTGACAGGTATTAAGACATGGTATAGACACAGTCTCCCAATCTAGATTAAAAACTCATTGTTTCATCAAAGCATTCATGCAATGAAACAGATGCCCATCCTGAGGTAACTAGAGATCACACCAGCCGCAACTAATCTAGCCCCAGCTAAACTAGATTAAGTACACTTAATCTCTCATCATAAACATTTATGAAATAAATTAGAAAAAATAAATGTGCAGCTGTAATGTGTCGGAGGACAAATTGTCCTCCCGGCTCTGATAGGCTTCTCCCAAAGTTTTTTCTCTATTTATTCATTAATGGAGTTTTGGTCTTCGTCAATGGGGCCTGTTGACTGGCACCAGGAGACTGTATTACTGCTTTAATTTTTCCATGCAGGAAAAACCCAGTTGATTGTGCATTTACAGATTTTAACCTGGTCGGTACACAATTAGCCGTCTGAACTTATTTAAACAATGCATGTTTCATTTTGGTCGTGCATGTGCACCAGCGCAGCACTTACATGCATCCCTTCACATAGAACTAATGTACTAACAATTTTAGCAACTGCATGAACTGATGAAAAGAGGATTTTGTTACATTGGAGGAAGAGTACATAGTTTTTTATGTTGCATTATTAGAGATATTGTTTAATGTATGAATAAACTTAGAGTACCTGTGTATAGACGGAAACATTTCCCTGCACGATTACGTCCGGCTCTTCCAGCCCTCTGACAGGCTGAGGCTTTAGAGATGGGTGTAACTATCAGCGATTCAATGGCGGTTTTAGGATTATAAGCTCTCAGCTTCACAAAGGCACAGTCAATGACAAACACTATACCATTAATAGTGATGGACGTCTCAGCTATATTAGTAGCAACCACCACCTGAAAAAAAGACGTTAAAATCGATGAAAACAACATCTATTTAATATGAAACATCATGAAAAAATGGCAATACTATCAAACTCCACAAATTATCATAAATCTCATATTGAACAATGCAGAATGACATGCCATATTTGTTTAAATGTGTGCGCTTCACCTTTCTGACGGTGGGGGGTATCCTGTCAAACACTCTCATCTGGTCTTTATATGGCAGACCTGCATACATTGGCAGCACACAGAGATGTTTCTTCATGCCATAGCGTGACAGAGTTCGGGCCTGTTCCTGAAGCATAGACACAACCTTCTCCACCTCCTCCTGCACATACAGCCATTTATACTCTTTCAATTACATCAAGACAGGCATATATTTATACAGACTAAATATATTGTAAGTCACTTGTATAAATGTAAACTTAATGTCCCCTCCCTCTATAATTTTCATTCTGAAATGTTATCTTTAAATATGTCATTTTTCTAATATATGTTTGAGGGCTGATTTACAGGATTAGTAGCAATGCTTTAAAGACCAGTGTGTCAGTGGTCAGCCCAGTGTTATTTCATAAAATATCTATAAATAACAAATTTGCTCAAGAATATGTGCATCTGCGTGTGTTGCCCTCAATTCTGTAATGCAAATTAAAACGGACATCAGCAAAATTAAGTGAAATGTTCCGACCAGTGACTATACGTCATGCAGTTATTATCCTTTTTACTGGTTTAAAAGAAACAGTATGGTTGAAAACTTTTTCTCTTTAAATATAATCTTAATAAACAGGCATATGTTAAATGTTTTGTGTGCTCATAAAGCAAATTACAGTCAGTACACAGACCAAATCCAATTTATAGTGTGATAGCACCCACCTGTCCTGTGAGAAATGCCAAAACATCTCCATCATCCTCTGTCTCATGAATCTTCAGCACAGTTTCCACAGTGGCCTTCACATAGTCTGGGACAGGACTACAGAGAAAACTTTTGTAAATGAGCTGAATTCATCAGCCACAGAAACAGAGAGCTGTACACTGTCTGGATAGAAAACAGTGAAACTTTAAGCTTGATGACTACTGCAACATTTCCAATAGCCCAATAGTAACCACTGAAGTGTTTAGCCTCCCGTGACTATGAAAACATGTGAATGTGATTCAGAAGACCCAAACAACTTATCACCACAAAGGTTCTGATCTAAATCCCATTGAAAATACAAGAGAAGACATCAATGCAACATCTCAGCTAAAAAATAAATATGAGTAAATCGTGTTAGCATGCATAAAGTAAGTGCGACAGGGAATGTGCACTGTAATAAAAGCAGCAATACAAGGGTTGTTATTTTATACCAAAGAATTGTTTATGAAAAACAATTTTACATTTGGGAGACCATAGTTGACTTAGGTTTGCCAATGAGTGTACTAAACTACTATTACGAACGCATTTCATTTGCACAGAAGAGCTGTTTATACCTGTGGCTCGGGCTTTTTTCTCGTACCAGAGAGTTTTAACGCATATGGTCTAAGTTTTGCACAGTCAAGAGAGCCATGCAGCATGTTTCCAGTAAAGTAAAGTGGTTTAGGTTTTTCCTTTTGTCTATAGGTGATCTGACAATGGAGACTATTGACCGACGCTATGTCAATTATTAGTGTGAAGCTTTTTTTGGCCAGAAAGTGTATTTCTATATTATTTCTTAGAGATGGTGCATCTATAACACTCACCTGACGGTGTAGAATATATCCACAGGGAAGGTTCGGCCCTCAACGGTCAAAATCCCACAGGTGTCTTTGCCTGGGTCTTCGGTCTCATTTAGGTTGAAGAAATCTTGAAATTTCTGTCACATACAAAACTGTTTTACATCATCACAATGTGAAAAAAAATGTGAAGGTCATGGCACACACTGTAGTGAAGTGAAGTGAAGTGTGGACAAGTATGGCGTTCCATACTTGGAATTTGTCCTCTGCATTTAACAAACCCCAGTGTACACACACAGTAAATGAACACACAAACAATCTGAACACACACCCGGAGCAGTGTATTACATCATCACAACCCGCAAGAACAACAAAAAATAAGATGGGTTTAGCAAAATACAGCATCATCAGAATACCACTTCCATTTTGGTTTATAGAGAGCTGCTTTTTAGCCATTTCATTATTTCCAATCATTACTGGGTTTCTCCAGAAAAAAAAAGAATGGAAAGACATCTATACAATGTAAACGCTGATAGTCATGCTCTTTTGCACTGTCTGTTGAATCCATGGGCAGGCTTTTTACGGGAAGAATGGCATATAAAGAACTTAAGAGGATGTAAATCGAGTGGAGATTTTGAAAACAATTTCTAAAACAAGTTGATATGTGTGGGGAGGAGAAATACAATTTCACGCTTCAAACTTATTTTTTAAGAACTTGAACATGTTAGGCATGAGAAACCAGAATGTTTAACAGTCTTAAGCAGTCAGTCAGCATGAAATAGCGTGTTACCATAATATAAACAGTTTTTTGTCATTTAGTCCGGGTATTTAAAACTTCTCTTACCTTGGCATCCAGTGTGGCCGAGGCTACAATCAAACGCAGGTCCCTTCGCTTCTTCTGAATCTGTGTGAGAAAACACCTCAGACCACACGAAAACACTTTGTATGTGACAGAGAAGAACTGAAAAAAATCTCTCACCTTCTTCAAAAGACCTATGGCGATGTCAGTGTAAAGTGTTCTTTCATGAGCTTCATCCAACATTAACACACTGTATAAACACAACAGAAGAAGACAATAACAGAGATGGATAATGTGAGAGGGGATTATCCTTTAATCGGAATGTGGGTTCTGTCAGCATTGCAAATGTTTGCTACTAAACAATGCATTAACTTAAAAATCTTGCTGACAGTCCTTCACACCCACTTTGGGCTCTGGCCAGTTGGAAATACCTAGAATTTTAAAATCAATTACTTGGTGGTAGATTTTCTTTCTACCGTAGAATCTAAACGAAAAACGTGCAAGAGGCATAAACTCTCTGGGGGGTTAAAAATTATTTGACGTGACCACAAAGTTTTCGAACAACTGCTTTAAAGTAAATTTTTGATATTTTTTATTTGGTCAGTCTGATATTTGTATTTATTAATATTTAACATTAATAATGTCAAATCTCATAAAACCTTGAAGATGAATAAAACAAACACTTATATATGGCTTCTTCATATGATGAAAAATAGAAAATATAAATAAATGAGATAAACAGAGTTACCTATATTTCTTTAATAGAGGGTCAGACATCATTTCCCGTACCAACATCCCATCTGTAAGAAACTGAAAAACAGATTTGAGTATGAAAATGAGTAATGCAAATAATCACATACCCATTTAGAGCCTTGCTTTAGCCCCTTTTAATCTGAGGCTGTCAATTATGACATTGACTTATGTTATATAAAGAGAATGCTCAGGACGACCTTCGTTTTCATCAGTCAGCTCTAAAGTGACAAGATTTTTATGTTCCTGATCCTATTGGTTGAGGAAAAATAAAATAACAAAAGTGTTCCGAAACAGTCGCTGTTTTGTGTTCAAACCAAGGCCAACACATT